>CAWUFW010009421.1:600000-786190 GCA_963921515.1 Calotriton arnoldi | reverse complement strand
TAGCCGGGGGCTGGATGCCTACCACTACTACCACCCTTAGCCAGGGGGCTGGATGCCTACCACTACTACCACCCTCACCCAGGGGGGCTGGATGCCTACCACTACTACCACCCTTAGCCAGGGGGCTGGATGCCTACCACTACTACCACCCTCACCCAGGGGGGCTGGATGCCTACCACTACTACCACCCTTAGCCAGGGGGCTGGATGCCTACCACTACTACCACCCTCACCCAGGGGGGCTGGATGCCTACCACTACTACCACCCACACCCAGGGGGGCTGGATGCCTACCACTACTACCACCCACACCCAGGGGGCTGGATGCCTACCACTACTACCACCCTCACCCAGGGGGCTGGATGCCTACCACTACTACCACCCACACCCAGGGGGCTGGATGCCTACCACTACTACCACCCTCACCCAGGGGGCTGGATGCCTACCACTACTACCACCCTCACCCAGGGGGGCTGGATGCCTACCACTACAACCACCCTTAGCCAGGGGGCTGGATGCCTACCACTACTACCACCCTTAGCCAGGGGGGCTGGATGCCTACCACTACTACCACCCTTAGCCAGGGGGCTGGATGCCTACCACTACTACCACCCTTAGCCAGGGGGCTGGATGCCTACCACTACTACCACCCTTAGCCAGGGGGGCTGGATGCCTACCACTACTACCACCCTTAGCCAGGGGGGCTGGATGCCTACCACTACTACCACCCTCACCCAGGGGGGCTGGATGCCTACCACTACTACCACCCTCACCCATGGGGTCTGGATGCCTACCACTTCTACCACCCTCACCCAGGGGGGGCTGGATGCCTACCACTACTACCACCCTTAGCCAGGGGGGGCTGGATGCCTACCACTACTACCACACTCACTCAGGGGGGGCTGGATGCCTACCACCACTACCACCCCCACTCATAGGATGGACAATGCATGACACAACCAGCACACCACAACCTAGGGAATGCAAGAAAAAGACATCCCCCAACACCATGACAAGCGTGTGTAGACTGTGTCAAATGCCTACAACACTGAACATGACTTTGAACATACAATGTGACCCCCTAGCACATGTGCCACACATATATGTGTGTGGCCCCCACAATGCAAGCAGGCCATGACCATTGTGGCAATGGGGTCCAAACCCCCATCATCACAGTGACCAAAAGGTAAGTGTGGGGTCCATAGCTGAAGCACCTTTTGAACATTGTGGCAATGGGGTCTAAATCCCCATCATCACAGTGACCAAAAGGTAAGTGTGGGGTCCATAGCTGAAGCACATTCTGAACATTGTGGCAATGGGGTCTAACGCCCCATCACCACATTGACCAAAATGTAAGTGTGGGGTCCATAGCTGAAGCACATTTTGAACAGTGTGGCAATGGGGTCCAAACCCCCATCATCACAGTGACCAAAATGTAAGTGTGGGGTCCATAGCTGAAGCACATTCTGAACATTGTGGCAATGGGGTCTAACGCCCCATCACCACAGTGACCAAAATGTAAGTGTGGGGTCCATAGCTGAAGCACATTTTGAACATTGTGGCAATGGGGTCCAAACCCCCATCATCACAGTGACCAAAAGGTAAGTGTGGGGTCCATAGCTGAAGCACATTCTGAACATTGTGGCAATGGGGTCTAACGCCCCATCACCACAGTGACCAAAAGGTAAGTGTTGACAAAGAAAGAGCTGCAACTGCCAAACTGCATGGATGATTCCTGGTCACAGAACAAAAAACACATCAGTGGCAAAGTAGTGTATGTGTCCCATTGCAACATAAATTGGGTGAGCCAAATACTGCAGTGCAAATAAGACATACCTTTGGCCATGTGCAGACAAACAACACCCATGGGGGCTGACACTGTCAACATTCATCAATGACACAATGACAGAAGTGACCATCAGAATGCAGACCCACATATTTGCACCAATGGGCACACAAATGCAGATACCCTGTGGAGACTGCAGATGTGAGGTGAACAGATACCATACCATGGCAGCAATGGGACACACAAACTATGATCATTGTGCTGACCGATGACCTAGGAGTCCCAGGGACAGCAGGGGAAACCCACCAAACTACATACAGCCAATGGCACACCCAAGATATGCCAATGCAGTGGTGCAGATGCACAAACACAAACAGGCAGACCCACACTGCACATCATACACAACAGGTGAGGGGGGTGCCAGTGTCCCCAGGCAAACACACAACACATGAGGAGACCTGAATACCAATCATACAGATGTGCATACAGTGCCACACAAAGGTAACTCATGGATCCAAATCCCCTATGTGGGCAAGCAGGCATTGTCAGATGAGAGGGAGCACAAATCACACATGTCACACAGGCACGTAGGAACAGCAACTGACACAGCAAGACACAGACACACCACAGCACTACCCCCAGGGCCCCCACAATGTGGTGACCCTGGGCTGCATTACAATCCCACTGTGATGACAAAGCTAAATGTCGTTCACACTGTGAACCACAGTCATGTGTCCTGAGCAACAAACTACCATCACACCTACACAAGCACAAATCAATCAGCATGGCCAGTAAGCCAAGGCCAACATGGAGGCAGGGGCCTAGCCGGGCAACAACTCTCATCTGCACACACTCAACACCACACCCCTCGACCTCCAACAATGTGCAGCAGTGAAGCACACTTGCACTGGTGACATTGCACATGCACCCATGACTATTCCAGGGTGGTGGGTGGGAACCAAGGTGCAGAAACACATCACACATGGCCACTCAACAAGACTCCTGAATGTCTGACACACTGCACACTACGCTGTACATGGACATGACAGCAATACCACACCAACCAATGGGATCCCAGCCACAGTCACACACCAATGAAGAAGCCAAGGTCACCCACAAAGAACACACATAGACAACAACCAACATTGCAGCCCGGACCCTGAGGAGTGCCAGCAGTCACACACACAACGTGTCACAATCACTGAAAGATAACACAAACTGGAAATCACATGACAGGGGCAAACAACAAGTGCCAAGGGGAAACCTGACTGTGACCCATCTGCGTCTGCACACAAACTCAGCCCTGACAGCAAACACACCTATGGGTGACACCCTGATGACCAGTAATGTGCCATGCACCCACATCACAGAGAACCCAGGGAGAAGACTTTGGGGGAACATAGGTCAACTCAGCAAGCATCACAAACAGGTACAACACTAGGAATCACAGCACGCACAGCTAAACGGAAGTGAACACACAGACATGCACATACAACACACACCTTGGGCGCAGGCAATGTCACAGGAGTACACACTGCCATGAGGGGACTCCACTCCTGTGTGAGGAAAGCTGTGCCATATGTTGCCTCAGTAGGGCCCCATCATGTCAGCTGAGCACTTGGTCACACAATCAACAATTAGCACCAAATGAGGGCTCCCGTCACATCAGCCTGGTCATGGAAGTGCCAACGGAATCATCAGCACAGATCCAACACACTTGTATAGCAATGTTGCACTGACTACACGGATGAGTCCTTCCCCATTGATGCCCAAACCAACATGTGCAGTGGAGATGGCCACACGGTCAGGGAAGTAGACAAATTGAACAATGGCAGGCACAACAGATGTGCAGGGGTGGAAGCCACAGATGTGAAATAGCTAATCTAAGTAGGAAATCCCATTGCCAAATACTGAACACATGACACCCTCAGATGCTGCTATGGATGACATGGATACACCACAGGATAGGACACATTCCCCCTGGACCACATGGGTTCCTGCACAGTAACACTTCATTATCATGAGACCAAATATCACCATCACTGCAGCAAGGGCATGGTTAGCATCATCAACAACATGTACATCAGAAGCATAAGCACTAGAGAACAGAAAGTTGCTTTATTCAGCATATGTGTGGAATGAAAACAAAGTCCAGAAAAAACACAAAGGCCAATGGCCAGTCCATTGTCAAAGTCCAAACTTGGTGACAGTGGCAGATGTCACCCTACGCATGCCTGCACAAAACCAGGGACAATCCACTAGGAGGGGCAACCGGGGGGCAGGCCAGGCACCGCAGGGACAGGATCAGGGCTCACCAGGAGGAAGCAGGGAAGGGGTGGTGGGTGCTGGAGAGCCACTGACAACTGCAGTGGAGGTGTCTGACATGGTGTGTGCCGGCACAACTGGGGGCATGACTCAGATGTTGTGGGTGCCGGCACGACTGCAGTGGACCCTGCAGATGGAGTGGACAGGTCCGCCACTGCAGTGCCCAAGTCAGACAGGGTGGAAGTGGACTCCACTGCAGTGCCTACCACCAGGGGAGGAGAATGGGGAACAGGCAAGGTGGGCTGGACAGAGGGGGAGGACACCCTCACCACATCAGTGGCACAGACAAGCGCAGCGGGGGTGTGGTGCCGGGAGAGCAAGTGGCAGGGGGAGAAGGCCGGATCCTCTTGGGGATGGTATATCTGTGGGTGGGGGAACCTGGGGCAGGGTGTGGTGGGGGCACCTGTGGAGTGGGGGCCTGAGGGATGGAGGAAGGAGACCTGGTGCCTGAGCTGCAGGGCGGCGGCGGGGTCTTGCTCTTACGACTCCGGGGGACTTGCGGGTGGGGGCCTCAGTCTGTCTGCGCCTGGGGGAGGGTGTCCGGGGGCGAGGGGCACTATGCTCCGTGTGGGTGGGCTTCCTCTTCCCCCTGAATGCTGTATCAGCTGGATCGGAGGGAAGAGGCCGAGGTCACTGAGAAAGAGCCGCTGGGTCTTTGGGGTTGCAGGTGAGGCAAGGGAGGGTGTTTTGGAGGGAGAGGCAACTGAGGACTGCGCAGTGCTCGTGGATGCGTGTGTGTGTTCCAGGGCCCCATCCCCTGTGAGTCTGGTTTCAGTCCCCTGACTGTGCGTGCGTGTGCATTTTGTTTGTGGCGTGTGTGTCTGTGTGCTGGATGTGTGTGTGCTGGTGTGTGCCTGTGCCGGTGTGTGTGTGCTTGGGACGGGTAAGGTGCTGGGGAGTGTGGATGGAGCAGAGGCAGGAGGGGTGAGGGACTGTCTGAGGAGGAACACTGCTGCCGTCAGGGAGGAGTCCATGGACCTATTGCCCCTCTGTAGGTCAGACATGCCCGATGAGATGCCCTCCATGAACGACACCAGCTGAGTCAACAGAGCGGTGTGCGCATGGAGGACACTCAGCATGGCTGTCTGCCCTACATGGAGCTGGCGAAGGAGGTACACAGACTCCTCACTCAGGGCAGCAGGGGACACAGGGGCAGGGTGTGCGGTGCCTGGCCCAAAGGAGACACGCTCCCGAACATGGGAGCCTCCACGGACCTGGGGAATGGGAGCCGATGGGAGGGCGGTGGTGGTGCTGGTGGTGGCGGGGACAGCAACACTAGCTGGGGTGTGGTGGCTGCTGACACCCGCCTCCATAAGGGAGTCATCCTCCGAGTTGCTCTGGTCCTCAGCTGAGGTGGATGGTGCTGAGGACTCCTCGGTGTGGCTCCCCTCGCCCTCCGTGCCACTGGGTCCCTCCGACCACTCCTCGGCTGCTGACCCAGTCTGGCTCTCCGGCTCCTCCTGGTCCGTGGAGCTGTCCCCTTCCGTGGCCGTGGATATATCTGCAAACAATGGGGAAACAGACAGACATCAGTCACCTGCACCAAACGCACACACCACTGTGAGCACAGCACATTACAGAGCACGCCCTGGCATCATTAGTTGTACATTGCTAAAAGTGCCCTAACTGAACAGGAGAAGCCAATTGTCAGTCTGATGCCAACCATGGCACTCACATCCCACATGGCCTTGCACCCATCTGTCTGGTGTCTGTTGGATAGCAACACCCCAGTGTGGACACATGCACCAACTACACAGTAGTTGGACAGTGCAGAGGACACAGTGTAGCATGTGGACATGCACACATCACAACTCTTGCCACTGAGTCAGTACAGGTTTCCGGATGAAAGGGACGCCCAGAGTCAAATAGGATATGCATGTGATGCATACCAGCGACAGACACCATGATGCACCCATGTCCTGATAGCCATCGCCACAATGGTGTGCATGTAGCACATGTCACTCCCCTGCAGGATCACCAATAAGTAGACACATGCCATGGCGGAGGCATGACTGCTAAGTCATACATCACTGTCTCAGTGATGTATGACTTGGCAGCCAGACAACAACACTCTGCACTGTGTCACAATAGTAGGTCATGGGGAATGCAAGTCCTGGAGCTGCACAAGTGCACATGTACATCCCCCACACAACACATCATCTTAACCCTCATCTGTCCAGGTCATACCGATTGGACATATGGGAGACCTGTGACACTACCCTCTGAACCTGAGCCCCTCACAATCTGCTGTGAATGGGGAACAGCTACCTGAACTTCACATTCGCATACCCCAGTCTGCACGGGCAGCTGATCAAACACCTATGTGACACACAAGTATCGTCTCCTATGGTCACATCTCCAGTGGCATGCTGAGCCCCTACCAAGAAACACCCCAGCAGTCCTGGCAACTAATCCACAGCACACTGACACAGAGGCAGACACCTGAGGGGTCAAATCACTGCGCACAATGTGTCAGCTGATACACGGGAGTGGGAGTACAGAGTGCATTGCATGGCCTGGAGTAGGCATGACTGTCCTGCCCCACATGAATGAGGGATGAGCCCTGGACAGTGGATAGCTGGCTATGTATGTGTGACACACGTAATCTGCACACTCCTGGGGCCCAAACATTGTTCCCACCCGCTGCATGGGCGTGTGCCACATACCCCAGGCACATGTGGTGGCTCAGCTCAGCAAGTGGACCGCATATCAAAGCAACACGCAGATTACATGTCCGAACACAGGCGTTGTGTGAACAATGGACCCACCCATGATGCCCACAACAGAGTTAGGGAAACAGATGCTGTCCCCCACCTTTAGTGAAGCAAACTGCAAGGACACAGTCCCAAGTGACACAATTCCCTGAATGTAAGGGCCACACCTGGGTATCAGATGAGGAGTGGGCAGTGCACAATAGAGGGACATGGCTCCTGGACAACATGACTGCTGCACTGTGGCAGTTGAACCAGGCCAGAGGAGGGCACAAAGCATGTAATACAGAGTTCACAGTGCAGTCTTTGACTCACCCCTCCTTGCTGCTGTCTGGCCTTCAGCTCCCCATCCAGGTCTGGAAACACCACCGCCAGGATCTGGAGCATGTGGGGGTCAGGGTCCGTGTTCCGCCCCTCCTGCGAGGAGGCGACAGCTTCAGCTGGACCCGTGCAATCCTCCGGGTCCAGCCCCGAAGGTCCTGCCACCTCTTCTGGCAGTTGCGGATCCGGCGCTTGTAGACCCCCACGGACCGGACAGCCCGGACGATGTCCTTCCAGATCTCCTGCTTCCGATGGGCATTAACCTGTCAGGATGACAAAGTGAAAAGGCCATTACTACACATGCAACATATCCGTGCATGACACAGTTGTATATACATGTCTCATTCACAGGGGCACATGATCAGGCAGTGCAACGCTGCCCATGGACAGTTTGCCAGATGTCACTACATGGTATCATTGCATGGGAAGTAAAACCTTGTTCAAATGCACTGTCACTGCACCATACCTGTCCAGTGCATGTCACTACACACTATGGGGGGTGACAACTACTCAGTGAGCCTGCTAGCCAGTGGCATGCAGACTTTCAGCCTTGCTAGTCAGACAAAATGCACATTCAGAAAGGCAGTGCACAGAACACTCACCTGCTCCCCTGGTGTCCCATACAGCTTGCTGTACTGTGGAAGTAGGCTGTCCAGCAGGGCCTGGTTCTCCTCAAGGCTGAAGGCTGGGGCTCTCTCCACAGTACGTGCCATTGCAGGGTCCAGAGGGGCAGAGACAGCAGCAGTGCAGTGGCAGATGTCGTCCTGGAGCATGTAGTGCAGGCAAGTGAGCTCTCAGGGGAACAGCCAGCAATGTATATGTGCTGGAGAGGCAGATACTGTCCCTTGTGTCCAAAGTGATAGGTCCAAGTCGTTTGCATCTTCTGAATCTGGCCAATCCATGGAATAGCAGCACCAATACACGCCCACGGCATCCTTCAAATCTTCAACTTCATGACATACATGATTTTGCAACATTGTTGTGGGTGACCAACTGAATTTCCAGCAACCGACTCGTTCGAAATTCGAAAACGTGTCCGTTGCCAGGCAAGGCCATTGTCAATGGGTGCGCACCGATCGGTCCATTGCGGTACAACGTGTACAGGGGCACAACGCGTACCCCGCACACATTGAATGCAATGGGCCGGCCGGGGGCACCGATCGGTCCATTGCAGTACAACACGTACAGGGGCACAACGCGTACCCGCACACATTGAATGCAATGGGCCGGCCGGGGGCACCGATCGGTCCATTGCAGTACAACGCGTACAGGGGTACAACGCGTACCCGCACAATTTGAATGCAATGGGCCGGCCGGGGGCACCGATCGGTCCATTGCGATACAACGCGTACAGGGGCATAACGCGTGCCCGCACACATTGAATGCAATGGGCCGGCCGGGGGCACCGATCGGTCCATTGCAGTACAACGCGTACAGGGGCATAACGCGTACCCGCACACATTGAATGCAATGGGCCGGCCGGGGCACCGATCGGTCCATTGCTGATCAACGCGTACAGGGGTACAACGCGTACCAACGCGTACAGGGGCACAATGCGTACCTGCACACATTGAATGCAATGGGCCGGCCGGGGGCACCGATCGGTCCATTGCTGATCAACGCGTACAGGGGTACAACGCGTACCAACGCGTACAGGGGCACAATGCGTACCTGCACACATTGAATGCAATGGGCCGGCCGGGGCACCGATCGGTCCATTGCAGTACAACGCGTACAGGGGCACAACGCGTACCCGCACACATTGAATGCAATGGGCCGGCCGGGGAACAGATCGGTCCATTGCTGATCAACGCGTACAGGGGTACAACGCGTACCAACGCGTGCAGGGGCACAATGCGTACCTGCACACATTGAATGCAATGGGCCGGCCAGGGGCACCGATCGGTCCATTGCAGTACAACGCGTACGGGGGCACAACGCGTACCCGCACACATTGAATGCAATGGGCCGGCCGGGGGCACCGATCGGTCCATTGCTGATCAACGCGTACAGGGGTACAACGCGTACCAACGCGTACAGGGGCACAATGCGTACCTGCACACATTGAATGCAATGGGCCGGCCGGGGGCACCGATCGGTCCATTGCAGTACAACGCGTACAGGGGCACAACGCGTACCCGCACACATTGAATGCAATGGGCCGGCTGGGGGCACCGATCGGTCCATTGCTGTTCAACGCATCCCTGTACAAGTGACTGGCATATGTCACCATGCCTGTCTCAGATGGACATATGCCAGCCACAGATAGCTCCCAGGGAGTGAGGGGCACACCTACAACACGACAGCCTGTCCAAACTGTATGATAAGGCATGTAAGGCTGCATTTCCTATTGTGTGTATGTTGGTGTACATGTTGTCCTGTGGGTGTCACCTGGGGGCAGCAACCCCCAGGCTGTGCACGTGTTCATGGGGACAGGATCCTGGGTGTTACGTGTACATGACCACTGTGATGTGCAACTGTTCATATCTGTGCATGTGCCATGGTCACATTTCACGGTGGTGTATGTGTATGTCATGTCACATACCCCGTGAGTCCCATGTGGGACGGTATGTTTGAGCCAGGGTGTCCCAGTGGCACAATAGTGATGGTCCTCCACAGTCTGTGTGCATGTAGTGTTTACAATGTCTCTGATTTCATGTGCACAATGGGAGACAGTCTCCACATCCACATTGTGTGTGCATGGACTTTGATGTTGTGCGTGTGTGTGTCACAGACGTCCATGTCTGTCCTGCAGTGGCAAGTGGGACCACTACCTGTGGGGGTCATAGTTGTTTTGCTGTGGTGTATACATGATACTCCATGTAATGCCAGTGTCCATGTGGCAATACAGGGTCCCTGGGAATGTACCTGTCGTTGAGCTGTGATGCCTGGGGCACATCTGTCCTCACATGTCACTGTGGGGGGTGATTGTGACACGGCAGCAGGAGATGGGAACTGTGACACGGCCTCATGATATCCAATGGGCCAACCTGGGACTTATTGATGCCACTTGTTGGACCGTGATGACAGATGTTGGCCATGTATGTACCATACATGTCCTTACGGAACTGCACACTTCATGTAGTTGTGCCTCATAATGATGTATGTTGGGATATTGAGTGTGTTCAATGCCGCATATGTGGGCTGACTGACAATCTTGCTTACTTCTCCTCTGCACTGCAGGGCTCCTGCTGTCCATCGACCATTCCCAGACCTGGCAACGATGGTGGAACGGGACAGCATCCGACGGTACCGCTTCACCAGGCAGATGATTGAGGATTTGGCAGTGCATTTGGCCCCACATTTGCAGCCTGGCCGGCCGTATCCTACAGCGCTGACCCCCAAGGTGAAGGTGATGGCAGCCCTACACTTCTTTGCCACCGGTACCTTCCAACATACTGTGGCGACTGCTGGTGGGATGTCACAGACCATGTTGAGCCATGTGCTCCGCGATGTTTTGGCGGCAATGTTGCTATTCCTGAACCGGTACATCTATTTCCCTAGACTACGACGACTCACTGACGTGAAGAGTGACTTCTATGCCCTGGGGAGGATGCCGCATGTCATTGGCTCCATTGATGGGACACATGTGGCTTTGGTACCACCACAGGCCCAGGAGCAGGCCTACAGGAACCGCAAGCACTACCACTCGGTCAATGCACTGGTGGTGTGTCTCGCAGATATGACCATCACACACGTGTGTGCCCGTTTCCCTGGTTCAGCACACGATGCCTTTGTGATGAGGAGTAGTCGCATCCCCAGGATGATGGCACAGATGCAGAACCAGCGTGCCTGGCTTGTCGGTGTGTACTGACTTTGTGCCATTGTGTGTGATCTGATCTGTAGTATTCCGCCCACTTTTCCAAGTCAGCTAATGTGCACTTGTCTGTCCGTAGGTGACTCGGGATACCCCAACATGCCGTGGTTGCTGACACCCCTCAGGAACCCTGTGACACCAGCCCAGATGCGCTACAATGAGGCACATGGTCGGACCAGGAGAGTGATTGAGCGGACATTTGGTCTCCTGAAGAGCCGCTTCTGCTGCCTGGACAAGACCGGAGGGTCCCTCCCATATGCCCCTGCGAAAGTGTGCAAGATTATCATCGTCTGCTGCATGCTCCACAACCTGGCAGTGCGGAAGGAGTTGCCTCTCATCCAGGATGACAATGACCAACATCCGCCACCTGTGGAGGATCCTGGCCTGGACCACGATGCCAGTGATGATGATGATGATGATGATGATGGTGATGTCCGCACACAGCTCATCACCAACTTCTTTAGCTGAATGTGAGTATCCTGAGGTGTCATGTCAATGATGTGAGTTGGCATGATATGTGTAGGTGGTGCTCTGGTGCTGTTGGAGTGTGTCCATGGGCTACTTGACTGGATGTGTGTTGCGATGTGTGCTTACAGGTGGGCTGTACTCCCCAACAGTGTTGACATGCTAACTTGGTTCTGGGTGGGTATCTTGTAACATGTATTGTGCATGAGTTTTGCTGTTCTGTCCTGTTCTCCATTGCTTTTGACTGTGTGTCATTTCGGTCCTTCACAGGGTACTTTCAGATTCGTTTGGTCAACTGTGTCCACCGACGACGTGATTGCACTTCCAGGGTGGTAGCTGTTGTGTCCCTACAGGTGATGTGCGCCACACCCATGCACTTCCTTCCGTCTACAGTTGTTGACTGTGTGCCCGCTGCCAGGTGGGATTACCTTGCATCTGTAGTGGTTACGACATGTTGCAACTGTGTAATAAACCTGTGCTTCACTTTGTGATGTGCGTTGTCTGTGGTCACACATTTGACTGCCATTTGCTTACTGCACCTGTGGGCTACTTGACTACAACTGGGAATGGGTGTGGTGTCTGTGCATTGCACCGTCTTCCCTGGCAACATCAGTGTAGGCAAGGAGTCAGATGGCCTAGGTGTGTATGTGTTGTGTAGCCCTGGTGGTGTGTCTCCCTCATATGTGTCACGTTGCCTTTACTCACATGCCTGTGTTGTACTTGCTGTTGCAGTTCGCATACACAGTGTAATTTTGCAGTTCATCATCCCCATAACAGCACCCACGTTGGAATCACAACAGAGGCAAGTATGGTGTATTAGTGTGTTTATTGTGATACATTTGTGTGAATAGTGCATAGGATGGGTAGTGCTGTACATAAATCTTGCAATCAGAAGTTCCTAGGTGAATTGAAAGTCCTGGTAGTCAAAATCCCCAGTATCGGGGCCACAGTTGTCTGAGACACTGGTCCAACTTGTACTCCCCATGCAATGTGTGGGAGTAGTGTTGCCGTCAACAGGGTGAACAGTCTGTGCACAAAGGTGAACATCCAGAACAGGTTCAGGCTTCCTGGGAGTTGCGCTTGGCCATCGGCCTCTCACTTGCCCCTCCTCGGACGACCCCTCTTCTTGGGGGGGGGGGCCCTCAAGTACAGGCTGCTGCAGTGCAGGGGACTCTCCGCCAGAGTCATCCTCCCTCCCTGTGGCAGTTGCAGTTTGTTCAGCACCAGATGTTGTTGGCACACAGGGAGGTGTGGACTGGTTGCTGTTCATCTGGCGGAGGCATTGTAAAATGTCCCTGTGCACCGCCGTCATCTCATGCAGTGCATCCCACTTGGACTCCACGCGGGACATGTGTGAGTCCACGCGGGACATGTGTGACTCCACGTGGGACATGTGAGAGTCCAAGCGGGCATGATGGGCAGCCTGCTGCTGTTTCATGTCTCTGAGGAGCCCCACTACCTGGCTGAGATCTCCGGTGCTGGACTGGTACGCATCAGCTATGAGTACCAGTTGTGGGTCATCATGCACACCAGCAACCTCTGCAAGCAGCGACCTCTGTCTCCCACCCCTCCCACCACCCCTGCTGACATGTGCAGTGCATGCAGTGGCACGCACAGATGACCCTGGTCCACCTTGGGGGTTGGTGGTGGTGGTGGTGTCCATGGCCCCAGGTTGGTCCAGGGTCCCTCTGCTGGTGTTGCTCCTTGTTCTGTCCATGTCGGCAGGGATGGTATTTGTGGTGACAGTCGTTGGAGGGGTGGGTGCAGGGGGTGCAGCTGGTGGTCCTGCTGGTGCTGCAGCTGGTGGTCCTGCTGGTGCTGCATGTAGACTTGCACCAGATGTGCCAGGTTGGTCTTCTTCGTCCGAGGAGGGCAGAGGCTGTACGACACCAGTGAGCTCCACATCCTCTTGAGCCTGGGACTGGGACTCCTCAGCGTCTGCTGCTGTGTCCCCATCATCACCTGTTTTTGGGAGACACACACAATGTATGTTATGTTTCTGCAGGCATCAATGGTTGACACCTGACAGTTATGACTGTGCCTCTGGGTGCGGGCCTGTACATTGCATTGTCCTAAGTCGTCACAGTCAGGTGTTGATTTTGGTGTGGCACATTGTCCTGCATTATTTGGGCATTTCTATGTATTTGTTGGGGTGTGAACATGGTCTGCATTGGTTGTATTTGGTTGACAGCCGGCCCTCCTTCCCACCCAGCCAGTCAGTTATCCCACCATGGACTGTGCTTGCATTGCAGGGAGTGGAAGTTTTCTCTCAGGATGTCAGTCAGTGGTGTCCTGCTGTTTGTTGGTGCACAGTTCCCAGCAGGGCCTTGTGCTCCCCGCAGCAGTAGCCAGTGTCAGCCATCTTGTGAGTCCTTCTCCACTCCCTGTGATGTGAGCATGGTTCAGGGTGGTGTTGATGGGACAGTTGTGGGGGTGAGCTATGTCTGTGACTGTGACTCCCATCATGCTATTGCCTCCACCCCACTTCCCAGCATTCCCATACTTACTTGGTTTTGTGGGGAGTTCAGTGTGTGTGGGTGTGAGAGCAATGGCAAGATGGCTGACAGTGGTGTCCTGCTGTTGGTTGGTGTGCAGTTCCCAGCATGCCCTTGTGCTCCCCACGACACAGCAACAGTGTCAGACATCTTTGATGGGCCTTTCCACTCTCTGTGGGATGTGCATGCGTGAGTGTGAGCTTGCTGGGCCATGTGGTGGGGGATGTAGAGCTGTGACTACGACTCCCATCATGCTATTGCCTCCAACCCCCTTCCCAGCATGCCCATGCTTCCTTCCTTTGACTCTGCTTCCCTGTGGGGTGGGCTGCCTGTGCTGACAGGATGGCTGGGAGTGTTGTCCTGGCAGTTGTTTGGCTAAAAGTCCCAAGAGTGTCCCTGTGCTTCACACAACATAACCCAGGGTGGTGGTTCTTTGTGGGATCTTGAGTTAGGATGGGAGGCATTGCATTCTACCAGGTGGGTTCTGTGGAGTTTGTGTTGAGGGGGTGTGAGGGGAGGTGCTTGTGACTATGGTCAGTGCTGCAAGTCCTCCTTCCCACCCAGCCAGCCAGCCAGATATCCCACCATGGTACGTACTTGCATTGCAGGGAGTGGAAGTTGTCTCTCAGGATGTCAGTCAGTGGTGTCCTGCTGTTTGTTGGTGCACAGTTCCCAGCAGGGCCTTGTGCTCCCCACAGCAGTAGCCAGTGTCAGCCATCTTGTGAGTCCTTCTCCACTCCCTGTGATGTGAGCATGGTTCAGGGTGGTGTTGATGGGACAGTTGTGGGGGTGAGCTATGTCTGTGACTGTGACTCCCATCATGCTATTGCCTCCACCCCACTTGCCAGCATTCCCATACTTACTTGCTTTTGTGGGGAGTTCAGTGTGTGTGGGTGTGAGGGCAATGGCAAGATGGCTGACAGTGGTGTCCTGCTGTTGGTTGGTGTGCAGTTCCCAGCATGCCCTTGTGCTCCCCACGACACAGCAACAGTGTCAGACATCTTTGATGGGCCTTTCCACTCTCTGTGGGATGTGCATGCGTGAGTGTGAGCTTGCTGGGCCATGTGGTGGGGGATGTAGAGCTGTGACTACGACTCCCATCATGCTATTGCCTCCAACCCCCTTCCCAGCATGCCCATGCTTCCTTCCTTTTGACTCTGCTTCCCTGTGGGGTGGGCTGCCTGTGCTGACAGGATGGCTGGGAGTGTTGTCCTGGCAGTTGTTTGGCTAAAAGTCCCAAGAGTGTCCCTGTGCTTCACACAACATAACCCAGGATGGTGGTTCTTTGTGGGATCTTGAGTTAGGATGGGAGGCATTGCATTCTACCAGGTGGGTTCTGTGGAGTTTGTGTTGAGGGGGTGTGAGGGGAGGTGCTTGTGACTATGGTCAGTGCTGCAAGTCCTCCTTCCCACCCAGCCAGCCAGCCAGATATCCCACCATGGTACGTGCTTGCATTGCAGGGAGTGGAAGTTGTCTCTCAGGATGTCAGTCAGTGGTGTCCTGCTGTTTGTTGGTGCACAGTTCCCAGCAGGGCCTTGTGCTCCCCACAGCAGTAGCCAGTGTCAGCCATCTTGTGAGTCCTTCTCCACTCCCTGTGATGTGAGCATGGTTCAGGGTGGTGTTGATGGGACAGTTGTGGGGGTGAGCTATGTCTGTGACTGTGACTCCCATCATGCTATTGCCTCCACCCCACTTGCCAGCATTCCCATACTTACTTGCTTTTGTGGGGAGTTCAGTGTGTGTGGGTGTGATGGCAAGATGGCTGACAGTGGTGTCCTGCTGTTGGTTGGTGTGCAGTTCCCAGCATGCCCTTGTGCTCCCCACGACACAGCAACAGTGTCAGACATCTTTGATGGGCCTTTTCACTCTCTGTGGGATGTGCATGCGTGAGTGTGAGCTTGCTGGGCCATGTGGTGGGGGATGTAGAGCTGTGACTACGACTCCCATGATGCTATTGGCTACACTGACTTGCCCAGCATACACAGAATTCCTTTCTTTCAGTGGTCTTCACTGTGTGTTGGTGTTGTAGTGGTGGCTACATGTCTGGATGTGTTTGTTAGTTCTATTTGTGCCACTGCCTAGCTGTAGTTGTAGTTGTGTTTGTACATGTGATGGCACGGTTAAATGTAACTTTGAGATGGCATGTGTTGTGTTTATCTGACTGACATACACATTTTGGGATGATTCTGTTCTGGTTGCTGTGTAATTGCTATGAGTGCATGGTTTGACTCTCCCCTTGACAGTGATGTGTGTGTGTATTGTGGCAGAATATTGTGTACATTTGTTGTGTACTCACCAGGCTCTGGGATGTTCTCTAGTCCATATACGCTCACTGGCGGAAGGATGGCCCGCACCTTCTCCTCCCAGGGCCTGAGGTATACTGGCTTGGCAGGAGGGCCACTGCCGGTGTATTGGCTCAGGAGGTAGTCTTTCTTGAGCAGCTCCCGGACCCTCCTGCGCACGTCATACCACCTGTTCTGGATGTCGGTCTTTGTGCACAGACATGGTGATTGTGCGTTCACCCTGTTGATGATCCTCTCCCACATCTTGGTTTTCTGGGAGATGGGGGTCTGTTGGACCAGTGTGCCAAACAGCTGTGGCTCTACCCTGAGGATCTCGTCTACCAGGACTTCCAATTCACAATCTAGGAACTTGTGATTCTTCTTGGGGGGCATGGTGATGGGTGGTGATGGTGAGTGATGTGTGTGTTGGTGTGCAGGTGAGGGTGTGTGAGTGTGTGTTTTGCTGGGTGTATGTGAGGTAGGTATTTGTTGGTGTGCTGATGGTGTGTGGCTTGTGTGAGGGATGAGCTGTGGGTGTGTGGTTGCTGTCTCTTCGGTGCTGGCAGTGGAATGGCATTTGCAAAGGATCATGGTTGTGATTTGTGTCCTTTATATGGGTGGAGTTGTGGGTGTGTCTTTGTTCTCTGTCCCCACCCCCCCAGTATTTATTGGCTTTGTAATTGCTTGTTTGGCCTTTTTTGTGTGATTTTTCCTTTGTACTGTCTGTGCATGTTGGAAACGTTCTTGTGACCGAGTCGGACCCTGCATTTGTCTCGTACGTTGTTCTCCGTTTCGTTCATGCTGTGTTTGTGCAGTTTTCTATGCTGCGTACGCGTCGGTCGTGGTGTTTTGTGTTACTTCGGCTCGGTTTTGTATGCGTGTCGGTCGTACGGCTTGTCCTCCGTCCGACTCGGTCGTGGTTTTCGCGCCTTGCATCGTACTTTGCGGTTTGGAGTTCGCGTGTACGTTTCGGTCGGATTTGTTCCGGGTGCGTGTCGGTCGGCTCGATTCACGTGTTTTTCCGGCCGGATTGCTGTTTTCCGTGCGGCTCGGTCGTTCGGCTTGGATTCTGTACGTGTCGGTCGGATTTTGCACGCTTTGCATCGTACTTGGCGTGTCGGGCGCCACAGGTACGTGTCGGTCGGTTTAAATTCCGGCTCCGAGTCGGTCGGTGCTTTTTCCGGCCCGAATCGGAATCGACCCCATTGTGTTTTGATTTTTGGTTCTATTTTTGAGCAACCTTTAAGCCACACATCATGTCTCAGAGGAGTCAAGTAGCCAGTGAGGTTGCAGAATTGGAGTTCGAAATTGAGGCATTGCTTACCTACAAAGTTGATCAATTGAGGCAATTCTGCAGAGCTTTGGGTTGTCCCATGAGAAGTAGCGCCAAGAAGGAGGAGCTGCAAATGGCCTTGAGGGCCTGGTGGGAAGCCAAAGGGGCTCAGGAGACAGGTGATGCTGAGGTGGATGAGGATGACCCAGGGAATGGATTTGGTCCACAGGATTTGCCGGTGGAAGGACCAGCCTCAGGGGCTGGTAGTAACCATTCAGGGAGGAGGTTTTCCCCAGAGGAGCTGGAGGAAAACCAAAGGGTCAGAGAGCATGCGTTGGAGGTTTTAAAACTTAATTCTCAAGCAGAAGAGAAAAAACTGCTCATTGAAAGTGAAAAGCGAGCAGAGGAAAGCAAGAATGCTCTCGCCTTGGAAGAGAAGAAGATTCTCTTGGCTCATGAGTTAAGCATGAGGGAACTGGACCTTAAGGCTAAACAGGCGGAGTCTAGTTCGAATGGTGGCAGCACACAACCAGTGCCAGCGGGTAAGGTGTACATTCCCAAAGACTTAGTGCGAGATTACCAAAGGGGTGATGATATTTATGCGTGGTTCACGGCATATGAGATCGCACTGAGGATGAATGAGGTGCCTGAGAAGCATTGGGGGGCGGGCCTATGGAAACACTTTGAGGCTTCTGGGAGGGATGTTTTACCACCTTTAGAGAGGGCGGGAACCCTGACCCACACCAATATGAAGGAGGCTCTATGCCTCAGGTATGGGCTCACTCCTGAACAGTACCTGCAGAAATTCAGGGATTTCCAGAGACTGAAATCCAGTACTCGGGTGGAGGATCTGGATGAGTACACGCATGCACTGGATGATTGGGTGTTGGTTAGCATGGCGAATGATCACAAAGGATTGCTCAATTTGGGCTCCAGGGAGCCTTGGCTCAGTAAACATTATTCAGAGTTGCGCCAACACCTGTTAGACTGCGAGCTCTTTTGATTTTGATTTGATACTTATATAGCGCAGCACTCGCCCGAATCTTTGATTCCCTGGAGCTTGCCCCCGAGACAGGCCCCTGGTCATGGGTGAGGGGGTCTGAAGAAACACCAAAGGGGAACCCCAGCAGCAACTCAGGGATCTTCCAGTCCCGTGGGAGGGAAGAAGGACAGAGTGGTGCCGTCAGGGCCCAGAGAAGTGGGGGTCGTGCAGGCTAGCACCCTGTCTCAAGGGAGAGGGAGAGAGTGTAAGCAGCGTCCCCGGGGGTCCCCAACCACCCCCCAGAGACTGGAGGGATCCTTAGAGGAGCACCGGGTGGAGGTCTAGAACCTACCTGCCAGCAGTGCGAGGAGGAACACCTGGCGTCAGGAGGTCTCGGGGCGTCTGTAACCAGAGCTCCCACGGTCCTGAAGTTTGTGGGTGCCATTCCTAAGTGGCAGGCACAAAAAATCTAAATGGAAGGTAAAGGGGGGAATGTGTTCCCCCGTGGGAAAACCCGTGGGACAGTGCCCAGCCAGTAGGGCTAGGTCCCCTAAAAGTGACTAGGGTAACCCCACCTCGAACCTGGAGGGCCGGATAACTGGAGACATTATCCTGGCCGATGGGTCTTCCAAGGGTACCGCTCTGGGTGGGAGTTGGCAAGGGACCAGCACCCCTAGAGGGTCCCCGACTGCCAGGAAGTAACCGTGGAGCAGTATAGTTGGCCCAGGGAGTAGTGACCAAGAGAACACCCTTGGGTCAGGAAGGCATAGAACAGGAGGGTGTCCCTGCGGTAGCGGGCCCGCGTCCGTGTTCTATCGCCCCAAGCAGGGAAGTCCATCAAGGTAGTTGATTGGTCTACCCTGGCTTTAGGCGGGAGGTGGTTGTGTTGGAATTGGCCCTTTTTGGCTAAAGTTCCCTAAACTTTTTGCCTTCCCCCTAGACCTTTTTTCTGACATGGTGTTGCCAACTTAGATGCTTTGAGCACTTTGCCACTGCTGATCAGTGTCAAAGTGCAAGTGCTCCCTGTGTAAAGTGTAATGGTAATTGGTTGTCCATAATTGGTATGTTTGCCTTACTAGTAAAGTCCCTAGTAAAGTGCACTATGTGTGCCAAGGCCGGTAATGCAGATGCTACTGGTGGGCCTGCAACACTAATTGTGCCACCCACACAAGTAGCCCTAAAGAGAGAGCTCAGGCCTGCCACTGCAGTGCCTGCGCGCAGTTTGCTAAACTGCCATGTTGTCCTGACAAGTGCACCCACTTGCCAGGCCTTACCCTTCCCTTTCCATGCACATCAAACACCCCTATAGTAGGCCCAAGGTACCCCCCTGGGCAGGGTGCAGTGTTTGTGAAAGGTAGGACATGTACTGAGGTGTGTACCATGTCCTAACAGTGAAATACTCTCCATTTCATTTTTCACTGTTGCAAGGCCATCTTGCCCATAGGACAGAATGGGGAAGGCTGTGTAATATGTTTCCAGCCTATCTTCCCATAGGTTTAAGATGGAGAGGTGAAGTTCAGTGTGCCTGAGCTCACAATTTAATAACACATATTTTTGTGAAGGTGGTTTTTGAATTGTGTGTTTAGAAACCACGCTTTTAGAAGTGGCTGCTTTTCTTGTTCTAACAATTCTTTGTGTCTCTGCCTGGTTGTGGATTGACTGTCTGGATTTGAATGTGATAGGATCTGGGAAATGTCTTGACCCAGGGAGGGGAGGTGAGACAGCAACAGGCTGACCTGCATCTGGAGTGTAGGGGGAGGAGTAGCCCCTGGAGGTGAAGAGGCCTGGGCTGCTGCCATAAAACAAAGGCTCCATCTCCTGCTGAGTGATTGAAGATCCAGACCCCCACTATCAAAGGAAGAAGGTGTCCCTGGCAGGGAGACACCCAGAACTGGTTCGGACAGGGGTCAGTGCCCCCTGAACACAAAGACTTCAAAGACATTTAGGGGTATAACTATGAGAGCTGAAACCCCTGGACTTTAGACTGAACTCTCCATTGAAAAAGGATTGAACCTACTTGGTGCTCAAGAGGAACCTCTGCCAAAGAAGAACAGCTGAAGAGGCTGAAGAGAAGGACTGACCCTTGCTGTGTGTTCTGGGGCTGGCCTGCAGTTTGCTGGTTTGACTAAGGAGAGGACAAGGGACTTTGCTGTGTGCTGTGTCCCCCTGCTTGTGAGGACTTTGCTGTGTGCTGTGTCCTGAAGTAGCGTGTCTCCAAGGGCCCGAGGAGAGCTGGCTCCCTGTTGTGGAAACTCAGGAACATAAAAGTTTCCAAGTGTGTCTCAGCGATGCTGTGTGCGTGTGCTTCGTGTAGCCTGAGACCTGCGGGAGGATTTCCCTGTGATCGTGTGCACCCGGAGTCCAAGTGAGTCTCAGCGACGCTGTGTGCGTGTGCTTTGTGCAGCCTGAGACCTACTGGAGGATTGCCCCGTGATCGTGTGCACCCGGAGTCCAAGTGAGTCTCAGCGACGCTGTGTGCGTGTGCTTCGTGCAGCCTGAGACCTTCGTGAGGATTGCCCTGTGATTGTGTGCACCCGGAGTTCAAGTGAGTCTCAGCGACGCTGTGTGCGTGTGCCCTGTGGCAGCCTGAGACCTTCGTGAGAAATTGCCCTGTGACTGTGTGTCCCGGAGCAGTCTTGTTCTCTGCTTCGATCGACAGTGTGGCCAGAACTGCTATGATCGTCATTGCCATCGGCCCGGACCGGCATCCCCAGAGGAGCTTGGGAATTAACCGCCGCCGGCCCGAGCCTGCCTTTGCCAAGGAGAGACCTCGAACCATCATCATCGTCGGGGGTCCAAGTTCAGCTGCCCAAGATCAACGAAGTCGCACCGGAGGCCCAAGCCGCAAGGAGAAGAGAGGAGAGTGAGATCGCACCCCCCAGGTAACTCTCAGCGAGCGTGCATGTGTCGCCGCCTGGGGTGGGGTGCGGGCTCCGAGAGAAACGCTCTCGGCCTTTCCCATCTTTGCAGCGCGAGCCCCGCTCAAGTCCATATCGCGGCCCGTACTTGCCGAGGAGTGGCAGTACCAGGGCTGGAGTGTGGAGCTGCACTTTGTTTACCATCGTAACAGTGTTGGGGGCATATTTTGGCAGTAGTTGATCGCGAGTTAGTAAGAGTGGCATAGAGACCGTCCAGAGCACCACGAGCGGTGCCGGAGTGCATTATTTTTGCATTACGAACTGCCTGATTGTTGCATTACGAATTGCATTATTTTTGCATTACGAACTGCCTGATTGTTGCATTACAAATTGAATTATTTTTGCATTACGAACTGCCTGATTGTTGCATTACGAATTGCATTATTTTTGCATTACGAACTGCCTGATTGTTGCATTATGAATTGCATTATTTTTGCATTACGAACTGCCTGATTGTTGCATTACGAATTGCATTATTTTTGCATTACGAACTGCCTGATTGTTGCATTACGCATTGCATTATTTTTACATTACAAAGTGCCTGATTCTTGCATTATGAACTGCATAGCATTGCATTAGGACTGCATTGGATCATCGAGAATTGCTTATTAATACTGCAAGAACCTACCAGTGCGTGCTGGCCTAATAACCGGCACGGTGAAATATTACAAATACGCATATGTTGGATTTTTATCGTGTGGTCTCATTGTATATCTTTTTTTTATAAACATATAATTGTTTTTTATGAAACTTGTGTGGAGTCCATTTGTGGTGTTATCACTGTGTCACTGAGAGCGTGGATGCAAATACTGTACACATTTGCCTTGGAGATAATCCTGGCTGCTCGTGCCAAGCTACCAGGGGGTGAGCAGGGGTTATCTAAAGGTGTGTCCCTCCTTACCCTGACGTAGAAGCAAGGGTCCCTATTTGGACTAAGGTACATACCTCAGCCAACTAGAGACCCCCAGGTCTAACACACTCTATGTGGCCTTCCCAGATCAATAACGGCCCCTCTAAGAGCTTCAATCAACGCAGCCGCTAGACTCATCACAGGCTCCAAAAGAAACTGTCACATCTCCCCTGACCTTCGTGCCCTCAACTAACTACCTTTTGAGGCCAGAATCCATTTGAAAATTGCCTGTATGACACACAAGGCATTGCATCTCAAAACCCTGAGATACCTAGCGGAGAAATTGGTACTATCAGGTGGTAACAGAACCACTAGTAGTTCCTATAACCTTCTACTGAAACCACAACGATTTACCAAGAAGAAAACATATAACCGTACCTTCTCAGGAATGGCTCCCAGGATTTGGAATGCCCTGCCCCCTGAAATGAGACAGAACCTATCCGCAGCATCTTTCAAAAAAGAACTGAAATCGATTCTCTTGGCCAAATTCACTTGAACTATTTTATACAGTCTTGTAGATATTTGCTAGTCTGTAATAGTTACCACTGCTGTATTAACATAACTTGTAGTATTCTTATTATATGTCTATCTCCTATATTTGCCCTGTAAAGCGCTCTGATACCCGCAAGGGTCTTGTTCGTGCTATACAAAACCTTCAAAATAAAATAAATTTAAAAAAAATTAATTGTTAATTAATTTTGTAATTGTTTTGCAATTATATACATTTTGTTATTCTTATTTATTAGGTGTGGGTTGCTTGATTTGTATGGATATAGGGTGAAAAGTTAATTCAGTAATATTTAGATAAGCATTATTTTTTAATTGAAAATTAATTAGTACATTGTTTATGAATTTTGTGAATAGGATATTTGTTATTTAGGGGCCCATTACGATACCCGGCGTAAATAAATCCGCCAGGCATGGAAGCGGCAAAAATCTGCCCGCACACACCGCCTGAACACCGACCACGCCATTACGATTACACAAACCGAAAACCGCCATCGGCGGAAAAAGCACACAAAATACCGCCCGCCAACGTCCGAGTCGGAGTCAAACCGCCCGCCACGGACGGAAACACGCACGACAACACAAAACCGCCCGCCCTCACGGCCGACACACCGCACGTGAAATTACGATCGCACCGACATGAGCGCGGAAAAACCACAAATATACCGCCCGCCAGCGCAAACAACGCCGATGAGAATCGACACGGCAGAAGCCATGGCGCCCACGTACCTGCACAGAAACCATCCGCACACAAAACCAATAGCACACAACATGGCCAACAAGTCCACACAGCAAGGCACGCACAAATACACAAGCACAGTACACATCCCGAAAACACCCCCCGGACAAACAAAAAATACAAAGGCCAGAACCCCAGACACAACACACCTGAAAACAACAGACCATGAGGACACACCCACATAGGTGAGTACAAAAGCAGCACTCCCACAGACCACAACCCCTTGCTACATTGCAAACCAGAGAGGAGAGGAGAGGACACAGTGACACAGCAAGGACAGCAGCACACCACAGAAACGCACACATCACCACCACCACCACCACCACCACCACCACCAAACACCACCACCACCACCACCACCACCACCACCACCAAACACCGGCACCACAAACCCCCTGCACATTACACAACACACACCGCACCAGCACCACAAACACCATGGCACCACAAAGAATGCCCAAGTTCACGCCCATGGAGCTGACGGTCATGGTCGACGAGATCATCAAGGTGTACCCACAAATCTATGGGAACATGGTCCAGCACACACCACTAGCCACCAGAAACAGAATGTGGAACCGGATCGTAGACCAGGTCAATGCAGTCGGGACCCTGCCCAGGAACAGAGTCGAGATTAACAAACGTTGGAATGACGTAAAGAGCCTGGTCAAGAAGAAGGAGGGCAAAACAGAGAGCTGGCTGCCGTCACTGGCGGAGGGAATCCCGCGCTCTTTAAGACCTTCAAAGCATGGGAGGAGAAGGTGCGAGTCGTAATACATCCGGAGATCCTCGCCGGATTAGCAGGGGAGTGGAGGCTGGTAAGTACAAACTAATGTATACCAGCACACCGCTATGTACTCACATGCACTACCACCATGCCACAGCTCCCAGGGACAAACACCCCCATGTCCAGCACACAATACACAACACATCACACACACATGCAACAGACACTACCACACACAGCCCAAACCGAACAACTGTAAGATGCGTGGGGACATGTGTACACTAAGCCAGCCACGTAACCACCAACAGGTCCCCAAATATGCCAGAAGCGCCACAACGAGCACCCACCACACCCATGTGTCCGCCACAGCTGCACTAACCGACAAGTAACAGGTAAGTGGCAGGAACACAAAGTGCAGTGGGTGGGACGGTGGACAGCCCAAGTACAACACACACCAGGCCCCAGTCCCACAGCACAGCAAGGAGGAGCATCCCCCACACCCCACAGCCACGTGTCAGCCACCGCAGTGCACAACGACAGCCGAAAGGCAGACATCACGGTCCACAGCAATCGGTGTCAGTGGGTGTCCAGCCACCCCCACGACCCACAACACTCCCCCACCCCCACAGACCTGCAACATGGAGCACCCCCGCTTAGAGCCATGTGGCATCCAGTACAGTGCACGCACGAACAACTTGCAGGTGGGAAACTGGACAGGGCTGGATTACTGGAGGCATGAGGACCATAACACGACCAACACATGGGACATGTCACGTAGCAGACGAACACGCAGCACCGCCCACCGTCACGAACAAGTGAACAATGTGCACACGGACATGAACAACAGACTCACACCCCACATGACCCATCACAGACATAGCAACACCCAAGGAGCCACGTCTGCATGCACAAGCCACACTGAATATAGTCCCACACGGCAGCCACTGTGCAACTCATCACACACAACCGAAACACCATTGAAGTCCTGTCCATGTAGCCCCTACTGCCTGTCAACAACACACCCCACAACTACGCCTATGTAAGACAAACAACACTAGACGCAACAGAGCGGAACAACATAAATGCACACGAACACCACTGAACCCATCAAACTCACAGACACACCATGCACATACAACATACCATCCATCCCATCCGTCAGCCCCAGTCTCATGAAAGGCATGTCATCCGCACAGCTGCCACACATACAGCAGTCACGCTAAGACACATGCCCATGACCAACCATGTGCCAGAAGTCAATTAAGCGCACGACACACTGTGAGCAACAACACACAACATGGGCCACACCCCCCGAGCACTGCAGTGATGCACATGGCACAGGGCAGCACGCACACCAAGGAGATGGGACAACTGCAATACGTTGGCTGGCACACAACTATCACTCACTCATAACGATGCGTCCAATGCCATGTCCAGTAATCACAACAGACAGCAAATATGCAGGCCATGTCAAGCATGCACACACCTCAAACCATGCACTGTCATGCTGCCACAACACATGTCACGTTCGGCACCCATGGCTCACAGCATGTACCCCAAAAGCATATCCCCTCCCAAATGCGAATCTGGGGCATGGCCCCCATGTTGCCATATGCGTTCCTAAGCGTTCCATTTGAACCCCAAAAGCATATCCCCTCCCAAATGCGAATCTGGGGCATAGCCCCCATGTTGCCATATGCGTTCCTAAGCGTTCCATTTGAACCCCAAAAGCATATCCCCTCCCAAATGCGAATCTGGGGCATAGCCCCCATGTTGCCATATGCGTTCCTAAGCGTTCCATTTGAACCCCAAAAGCATATCCCCTCCCAAATGCGAATCTGGGGCATAGCCCCCATGTTGCCATATGCGTTCCTAAGCGTTCCATTTGAACCCCAAAAGCATATCCCCTCCCAAATGCGAATCTGGGGCATAGCCCCCATGTTGCCATATGCGTTCCTAAGCGTTCCATTTGAACCCCAAAAGCATATCCCCTCCCAAATGCGAATCTGGGGCATAGCCCCCATGTTGCCATATGCGTTCCTAAGCGTTCCATTTGAACCCCAAAAGCATATCCCCTCCCAAATGCGAATCTGGGGCATGGCCCCCATGTTGCCATATGCGTTCCTAAGCGTTCCATCTGAACACCAAAAGCAAAGTACAAACCAGACCCAGGATGGGCCAGGAGCCCGCATACACCAGAGTCACAATAAGTAGGGGCACAGCAACACACCCATCGGCATGGCCAATCCGTCCCATGCCACATGTGCACAGCACACAGTCCCATTGCCAAGCACACACAACTACAGATGCTACAGCCACACACACGCCTCCGGGAAACCCATGTACGAGATTGCACGAACTGTCAATGTCAGACGACAAATACATACTTCGCCAGGTGCAACACAATAACAAATCTCATTCTCTCCACAGGTGACGAACTGCTGGATGCTGGGGATGGAGCCAGCAGCCAGCACAGCCAGCCTACAAGCCCCCAACGAGGACACACGGATCTGGAGGATCTGTCCTCCTCTTCGGACACGGACAACCAAGCAGGCCCATCTGGTGTGGCAGGGCCCAGCCGCTCCCCAGGACCCCTCCTACCCACCAACCCATCATCCAGGGCTGCTGAACATTCCCAGCCCCCTGCTGCCACTGTCGTTGCGGCCACACCCACGGTCATTGTGGCCACTACCACTGCCGCAACCGCCAACATCGCCGCACCGACCACCACCGCCGCCACCACCGCCACGTCTTCGCTGGCACCAGCCCCAGCGCAGGTGGTGGCCCGGACGACTGGATCCACCCTGGGAGCCACAGCGAGGACCGTGGTGAGCAATGTGGCTAGTGGGCAGGCCGGTGGCAGCAGGACTGGTAGGAGGAGCAGGGTCAGGGAAACGCCAGCCTCCCCTGGGAGCCATGCCCTGCCTCACATGGCCAGAGTCCTTGGGGCCTATGAAGAGGCCCAAGGACAATGGGTCCGGTGCTGGGGGTGCTGAGGTCCATGGACGCCCGTATGGGCCAAATCGTGGACCTCATGGGACAGCTGGTGGTGGCGGTGAGGTCACAGCCAGGGACAGCAGCTCCCCCTCCGCCACCACCTGCCGGGGCGCAGGATGGAGCAGCAGTGTCCAGTTCCCCTGCGTCCACAGCCAGTGATCACACCTCAACCACCAGCATGTCGCAAGCAGGCACCCCCCCTCGCAAACGTGGAAGGGGCCGTCCGAAGTGGAAACAGATCTCCCGGGAGGACTTCGCACGCTCCAAACGCAAGTGAGGCAGCCAGCCAGCCTTCCGCCAGCCTTCCTTGACCAGCCACTGCATTGACTTGGACTACGATCCCACTCCACACAGCCATCTGGATGGCATGTGTGTGTTGGACTATGGACATAGAACCAGTGGGTACACCCTGATCATCACGCAGCCATGACCGACAGCTCATTGTCACTGCACGCACCACTTTTGTCATCACCTTACACACAATCACATGTCACAGTTTGTAATAAATGCACCTTTTTCACTAACTGCTGTTTGTGCCCTGTGTCTTATTTGTACGGAATACAACGGCCACCTTGGGTGGAAAGGCACCTGATGCGTGGCATGGCATTTGAATCCGGAGGGCCTGTAGGGACCTAGGGGTGGGAGACGGAACAGGAGCACATTCAATGAGTGTGTCACACACCCATCACACAGTACATGTCAACAACTACAAGCAATGTACACACATCGCACAGAGCAATAGGGCACAATGCCACAGCCACCAACAGTGGCATACTACCCTGGCCATGGAGCGTTGACACACAGCACGCAGTGAACAAACGGCCACCCTGACACAGCACACACACACCTGCACAGATACAGCCACATCAGCCGTCGTACATGGACACTCACCGTCAAGTGAAGTAGCGGGCGATGAGCTGCTGCCGCACATTACCAGCTTCCTCCTCTCCGCTGTCCTCCTCACTCGAGCTGTCCTGGTCTGCGGGCTGGGGCCCTGGTTGATCTCCGTCATCCACGATGAGGGGATCTGCTTCCGAATGGCCAGATTGTGCAGCATGCAGCACGCCACCACTATCCGGCACACCTTCTGTGGGGAGTACGCCAGCGCACCCTCGGTGCGGTCCAGGCACCTGAACCTGGACTTGAGGAGGCCAAAGGTACGCTCGACCACACGTCTGGTCCTCCCATGTGCCTCATTGTAGCGATCGTCTGCTGGGGTGCGAGGATTCCTCAATGGACTGAGCAGCCATGCCCCATTCGGATACGCAGAGTCACCTGGGTGTGAGGGACACAGAGAACCGTTGCTAATCCAACTGGACAGGGGACAGCATCGCACAGCCAGCACGCTACACCACTCCACATACTCACCGACAATACAGGCACGATCCTGTTGCATATTGGACATCAGTCGTGGCAAGATGCTGTTGCGCATTATGTGTGCGTCATGGGCCGAGCCTGGGAACTTTGCACACACGTGGGTGATCACCATGTCCGCAAGGCACACCACTTGCACATTCAGGGAGTGCGTGTGCTTCCTGTTGCGGTACAGGTGCTCAGTGGCCTGTGGTGGAACAAGGCCGACATGTGTGCAGTCAATGGCTCCAACGACGTGTGGGATTCTGCCAAGGGCATAGAATGCACCCTTCACTGCCGCCAATTCACGAGCCCTGGGGAAGCGGATGTACATGTTCCGGTACAGCATCACTGCTGCCAGTACATCCCTCAGCACCTTGCTGAACATGGGCTGGGACATCCCTCCTCCACTGCCCACTGTGTGCTGGAATGACCCAGTGGCGAAGAAATGCATGGCGGCCATCACCTTAGCCGTGGGGGTGACAGCAGTCGGATACACCCTGCGGGGACGGAGATGGGGTTCTAACATGGCACACAGTCGATGCAGGGTTGGCCTGTCCAGCCGAAACTTCCTAATAACCTCTGTATCGTCCATGTCCGCCAGCAATTGGTATGGGCGGTCAATGTTCGGTCTCCGCCTAGGGACAATGGCAGAGGACACATGTCAATGCAACACGACACATAGCAATTTCGCATACACATCACTGACATGACTGAGCAAGCACATGAGCCACAGCCCAGCTGTCAAGCTGGGACGGCACGGCCACAATACACTTACACAGGTCTCCCAACAATGGCAATGGCTAGTGATACAAACCACTGCCATGTGCATGCACATGGGGATCTAGGCCCCAATGACTTGCGGGGCGTGCTGATGGGGACTGACTGCATATCCGTCAAGCGGCAACGCCACGGCAACATGAATGTCTGCTGAGCATGGAACTGCTTCCGCGGCTGGATGAGTATGGCACACGACGACGACGATGTGGGCACAGGCTGAGCGGCCAAAACAAGTGGGACCTGTGGCACGAGGGGATATGAGACAGTAGTAGGTGTCAGCACTGCACCCTATGTACAGCACTGTACGGATCACACCTCCCGAAACATTGACAGGTGTCCACATTGACAGCCCCATGCCAAGACGGCTGTGTGCTTGCAGTCACACGTCACAGGTGAGAGGTTACATTGCACGTGCCAGGTGGCAGTCGTACATAGTGGGAGCTGGCATGTGTGTGCATGTGTCTCCTGTTCAGGATCCACCAGATGGGCGCTGACTCTGTACTGACCATTGGACACAGCATGTTCCGTGGAAGGCTTGTGTGTGTGGGATGGTGGCACTGGATGTGCCTCCGTTGGGTGGGGGGCCATGCACAGGGCGGGTACGTCGATGATTGCGCATTGTTGGTCACGGTGGGTGCACCCACTAAGATGTGTTGCCCTGTGTTCAATTCCTATGTCCGCATGATGATGGACTGTAGATGTGGGCAGACTACACATTGGTCGATGTGCTGTCTATATGCATGTGCCTTCACACCAGGCACAGCTGCCCCTGCACATGTGACCCCTGCTGGACTCGCTGCTGGGTCTGTGGAGCTGATGCACCTTCTGCGCGTGGGGCGGGCAGCTCTCCTCACTTCCCTCATTGCGCATGTCATGACTTTGCCGCAGGTGACATGGATCATGGAGGGCCCACATGTACGCGTGGGTAGGCTACACATGATTGTACACTGGTCGCCACCCCCAGTCAGTGTTTCGAATGGGAAGGTTGTCGTGCTGGTGGTATGTTCGATGTGGCGGATGGGCGGGCCTAGGTGCGGGCTTACATTCCGGACATGGGGGTAGTTGGATTGGCGACTAGTTGCAGTACACACGGGACACGTCTCTTCCTTTCCACATCTGGGTCATCCCTTGTACTAACTGACAGTGATACAGTCATCTTCGCCCCAGCCCTCATGTCCTCCCCTCGCTCCCCCAATATGCATGCTCACCTGCGAGGCTAGCGCTTGCACAGGCAGCCCCAAGCTCGCACCAGAGAGGGCAAGGAGTGTATGTGTGGGTCCAGTTGCACGAGTGGGCTGTCTCAGGGTATGATGTGTTGCGGGACGCCGTCCACCTGCGTGGTGCCCCAAATGGAGACCCGGCCTGCATGGACTATGCATCACAGTCTTCGCCTTCCGGATCCGCCACCTGCGACACCCAGTGGCTGTGGCTGCCCTTGCGGCCAGGCCGCGTCCGTCTGTGGCTGATGGCCCACACATTCACTCTTTGGCCTCTCTGGGGAGGGATCGGGGCTGGTGGCGCACGCGCTTGCACTTAGTCGCAATGGCATGTGGCGTGGTTGGTATGATGGGCAATGGATGGGATGGTGCGAGCCACCTCCCGTGACGTCAGTGCTGCTCGTGCTGTGGTGCGTCCCCCTACACTTCCATGTGACTTGTGCCATGCTAGACGTTGAGGTTCTATTGCCTGCGTGATATGACCAGGAGGAGCGCGAGGAGACCTCTCACACACCATGCTCCACTGCCATCCCGTGCCCTGTATCGCCTGTGCGGATTGCCTATGTTGGGGTTACACCTGGTCGACTGGGGCTGTGTGTGCCTTGTCAAGGGGCATGGCGGGCGCACAACAGGATCCAGCTTGTCCACAGAGGGTGGGCTGAGGTGCGCCTGGTACCGCTTTGTACGTGTGCCCGGCTGCTGTGCACACACGTGTTCACTCCCCCCGACAGGTGTCCTCTCACAATGCCCAGGGAAGCGGTGGTGTACTGTTCATGACCCCTCCCAACACCGCGTGCTCCAACTTGGCATGTGCGCATCTACCCGTCGCACCCACCCACCTGAGCACTGCGTCCATACGACTTCACACGACACATGTGTGTCTTCCACAGTAGTGCTACTCATTTGCGTTGACATCCAATACCAGTGGACTACATGGTCATGTCACGACTGCCGTGTACTTCACATACTCTCATCCTCTCTCATTCGTACTTGTGAAATGAGTCAGCGGAGACAGTTTTGGTTTCAAACATTATATTGAGTCTTCTGTCCTCTGTGATGCAGTATAGTGGACACTACTGGCAGCGGAATACATGTTGAGGATATACTGAGCATGATTGCAAATGGGATAGGGTGTGGGGTTACATGTGATTGGCTGTTGCATGTGGGATGTGGGCTTCAGAGTGACATCTGCTTGGCCAAGGCTGTGCTAATGTACATTTACGTATAGCTGCGGAGCTGCGGACTTTGACACAGACGGTATACATGTAGCCTACCAGACCGCTTGGCATCATGGGCACAGTCCATCTCAGTTCCATGTGACAGGTTTGCTGCGGTTGTTCCTCATGCACGCGTGCATGTGAGTTGACATCAGGGCATGTGCTTGCGTGCATGCAGCGGCGTGCCACTTGTTGTTGCACTGTGGTGGTTACTGGACATGTCACAGTCACTGGGGTCGTGTTGTTGTTGTATGCACTTGTCGTCCATGCAAAGGTCCTGGTATGGGATTCCCGGGGCGGGGGTGGGAGGGTGCAGCACCCACAGACTCCAGGCGACCTATTCATGTCCACTGAGCGGTGTGTGTGTCCATGTGCGCTGGATCCATGTCGTGTCCTGGTTGTTCGTGCAGTTCCGTCCATGTGGGTGCGATACACAGAGCCCATGCCACTGCCTCCCACGATGCATGCGGTGTTCCTGGATGTGATGGGGAACAGTGTGCATGTCCCGGTCATATCCGATGTCATGGCGATGTCGTTGATGGTGTGGTTACAGTTGCCGGTCGTTTGGTATGGCTGTTGTGGTGGTGACTGGCCAGTCCGTGCGGAAGCTAAGCATGGGTGCGGGGTTGGACATCATAGGTCACTCGGGGAACCTGCGTTGTGGTCCGACGTATTTACAGGTTGTCAGGTATGCGATGCCGTCCAGCAGGGCTTCCATGTCATTGGTGGTGTACATGTTTGCCAGCCAATGTAGCGGATGGTGGCTGTCAAGGTGTTGTTCGTAAGTTGTCCCTTGGAGGACCATGATGGGGCATGCTGGGTGACATTCGATGTAGCTGTTCTCGATGATCCGTCGTGTGGAGGCACAGTGGTCCCATTTCAGTGCGGGTGCGATGTTGGCCACATACGCCATGCCCCCATAGGCAGAGCAGGCCCTGTCGTGTGCGTCCAGAGGGAGGAGTAGTGGTAGCAGGTCCGCCTTCAGACATGCCGGGTTGGAGAGGCATATCTCGACGGGATGCTGGTAGGGACACCTCCAACAGTAGAAGACGGGCATGACGCAGCTGAACAATGTGATGCGGTAAGTCAGTCGGTAACTTACGTTCAGCAGGGACAGGAGATCGCATCCCAATGTATGGCACAGGTTGGTTTTGTACAGCTTGAGCTGTTCGGCGTAGTTGGGTAGGTGTGTTGCGGTTGCCATTTCGCAGCGGTTCGTTGAGGTGGCGTGCTCCGGCTGTGTGTGCAGTCTGCAATGTGCACGCTCCGGGGTTGCTGTGAGCTCTGTGTAGTCGTAGGGAGACAGGACTTGTGTGCTGTTGGCTTGTTTGGAGGACACGGGCCCTCTTCCCACATGCTTCTCAGACAGTTCAAGGTCAGTGCTGTGTGACTCCTTCCAATTAACTTGCATGTGGCCGACATGGGGAGTATTTCTTCTTTCTTCCCCGTCCGTTGTGTGCTTCTGTGATATGCGCTATCTGCCCTGTGGTCGGTCTCCTCGGCATGCCTGTGTTGGTCTATTCTTGGACAATGGCTGTATTCACCGGCTTCTGTCGTAGGGCTGTGGTTTCGGAGTTGGAATGGAAGGTCATTCAGTGCTGTCTGCTCTCCCTTGTGTGGGCGGCAGGCTGCCTTTCCGCTCTGCGTTGGGCCTTGTGTGTGAATGTTATTCTTGGGCCACCTGTTGTCGGTCCCCGGGCTCTTTGGTGTTCCGTTTTATATGTCTTGTTCATATGTGCAGGGTGGTATGGGTGTTTCTGTGTGGTACTGGCGTTCCTCTTCCCGAAGAGGCCCTGCTTCTCCTAGTTGGTGTTGCCGCCGCTGTGTGCTACGCCATGTTTGTTACACTGGGGTGTGTCCTGCTGTTGCGTGTCTTCACTGACATGTGTGCGTCGGTTGTGTGGCGTTGGGTGTTGTCCGTGAATTGGGCGTTGGGGACATGTCTGTGGCCGGCCTGTCACGTGTCATGTGCGTTCGGGGTGGGGCTGATGTGTGTGCTGCTTGGTTGTGTCCCTGTGTCTGTGTGCGACGCATGCATGGCGCTGCGGTTGGCCTCTGCGTTGTGCGCATGTGTGGCGGCGTCATCGGCGCTTTGGGGCCGTGACGGGGTGGTTGGTTCCTAGTCCCAGGTGGTGTGTACACATGTGTTCTGCGATGTTACGATTTGGCCTGTGTGTCATATGTGGATGCGATGGTGGATGTGTAGTGTACACGCGCTGGTGGGGATTTGTCCGCTTTTTCCGCCCTTGCACTGTGTGCGCTGTTTGCGTGCACTTGTTGTGTGTGTGCCTACCTGCGTCTCCGCGGTACGTTGCGTCCTTGGTGGTGCATCAGCAGAAGCATGGGGAGTGCCTGCAGTGCTGGATTCATGCTCGGGGAGCCGCTTCTTCGTTGTCCGTGCTCGGCATCCGTGTTACCGCTTCGGTTTGTCGTACGGTATCTCTTGGCCGTGGGAGCCGTTTGTTTGCGGCATCGTAATTTATGCGCCGGGCGGGACGTGTTTCGTCGGACGGTGTGTGTCAGTTGAGCTGCGCCGCTACATGTACGGGCGCACTTTGATGGCGGACGGTGTTGCTGGCTTGCCGGCGGTGTTTGGCCTACTTTTCGCATCGTAATTGGACGGGCGTGTGGACTGCTGCGTGCCGGCGGTAACTGGTGGTTTTTGCATCCGCCAGCACAGCGGTGGTGCTTCCGCCCGCCATCGTAATGTGCCCCTTAGTTTTCTTAATTTGTAGATATATTTTATGTTAAGTGACAATGTTTATTTTTAGAGTTTTACATTTTTTCTAAATTAATAGGATTATTCAAGTATTTAATATGTGCTTGAAGTGAAGAAGTTTACCTACTGTTGCTTAGACTAGAGTGAGAACAGTAAATCATACCACACCGAAGTCCAACGCCTTTCCTACTGTTGCACAGACTTGGGTGGGAAAAGTAAATTTAACCTGTCCGAAGACCAATGCTTTTCTTACTGTTGCACAGACTGGAGTGGGAATAATAAATGTAACGCCCTCCAGAGTCTAATGCTTTCCCTACTGTTGCACAAGCTGTAGTGGCAATAATGAATTTTACCTCTCCGGAGTCCAATGCTCTCCCTATTGTTGCACAGAATGGAGTCTGAATAGTAAATCTTACCCCTCTGAAGTCCAAAGCTTTCCCTATTGTTGCGCCGAATGGAGTGGGAATAGTAAATGTAACCCTCCAAAGTCCAATGCTTTACCTACTGTTGCACAGACTAGAGTGGGAACAGTTAATTTAACCTGCCTGAAGTCCAACACTTTCCCTACTGTTGCTTAGACTGGAGTGGGAATAATAAATGTAAGCCCTCCAAAGTCCAAAGCTTTCCATAATGTTGCACAGACTGGAGTGGGAATAGTAAATTTAACCCCTCAGAAGTGCAACGCTTTCCCTACTATTGCTTAGACTGGAGTGGCAATAGTAAATTGAACCCCTCCGAAGTCCATCGCTTTACCTAATGTTGTACAGACAGGAGTGGTAATAGTAAATCTTACCCCTCCAAAATCCAATACTTTCCCTACTGTTGCTTATCCTTGCACCCCAGCGTCATCAAATGCAGAACTAAGAATGTAGGGACTTTTTTGTGCAAAGTGAGCAAGGGACCCACGTCTGGGCATACCCTGCCAACTTAGGGCGAACAAAGCAAGCACAAGGAGATGAGGCACAGGGTCAAGAATGATTTGCATATAGCTGTGTCTGAACTGGGGTGGCGAAGTGAGCTAAAGAATGATGATGGATTCAACCCAGATCTGTGACTGGGGGTGAGTGTCTGAAACGTTTCAGCACTGCGTCCATCATCTCCTTTTGTTTGCTTTTTTCACCCTTAGTTGGCTGGGGTGTGCTCAGACGTGGTTCCTTTGCTCACTTTGCCACTGGATTCAAGCTAGCCTGGCTGATGAGAGGTGTTACCCCAAAACCGGTCCCAGGATGCTTGTTTCCGGTCTAAAGAAGACATGGCTTGGCAATTTGGGCTGGACTGTTCCCATGAGGCACAGGGTCAAGACTGATTTGCATATAGCTGTGTCTGAACTGGGGTGGCGAAGTGAGCTAAAGAATGATGATGGATTCAACCCAGATCTGTGACTGGGGGTGAGTGTCTGAAAAGTTTCAGCACTCCGTCCATCATCTCCTTGTGTTTGATTTGTTCGCCCTAAGTTGGTAGGGTATGCCCAGATGCGGTTCCCTTGATCACTTTGCCACTGGATTCAAGCTAGCCTGGCTGATGAGGGGTGTTACCCCGAAACCGGTCCCAGGATGCTTGTTTCCGGTCCAGGGAAGACATGGGTTGGCAATTTGGGCTGGACTGTTCCCATGAGGCACAGGGTCAAGACTGATTTGCAGATAGCTGTCTCTGAACTAGGGTGGCAAAGTGACCTAAAGAATGATGATGGATTCAACCCAGATCTGTGACTGGGGGTGAGTGTCTGAAACGTTTCAGCACTCCGTCCATCATCTCCATGTGTTTGCTTTGTTCGCCCTAAGTTGGCACTGTATGCCCAGATGTGTGTCCCTTGCTTACTTTGCCACTGGATTCAAGCTAGCCTGACTGATGAGGGGTGTTACCCCGAAACCGGTCCCAGGATGCTTGTTTCCGGTCCAGGGAAGACATGGCTTGGCAATTCGGGCTGGACTGTTCCCATGAGGAACAGGGTCAAGACTGATTTGCATATAGCTGTGTCTGAACTGGGGTGGCAAAGTGAGCTAAAGAATGATGATGGATTCAACCCAGATCTGTGACTGGGGGTGAGTGTCTGAAAAGTTTCAGCACTCCGTCCATCATCTCCTTGTGTTTGCTTTGTTTCCCCATTGGAACAGTCCAGGCCGAACTTCCAGACGAGGTTCTCCCAGGATCATAAACAAGAATACTGGGACCAGTTTCGGGGTATCACCCCTCATCAGCCAGGCTAACTTGACTCCAGTGTCATGGAGAAGACACAATTGATGGACGGAATGCTGGACAATGCAAACATTCACCCCCAGTCACATGGATCTGGGTTAAATCCATCATTCTTTTGCTCAACACACCACCCCAGTTTGGACCCAGCCATATCTAAATTAGTCTTGACCCTGTTCCTTGTGGGAACAGTGCAGCCCGAACTGCCAAGCCAGGTCCTCCCTGGACCGGAAACAAGCATCCTAGGACCGGTTTCAGGGCATCACCCTTCATCAGCCAGGCTAGCTTGAATCCAGTGGTGTAGTGAGCACGTACCCACGTATGGGCATACCCTTCCCACATAAGGCAACAAATGCAAAAGACACAATTGATGGACGGAATTCTGGACAATGCAAACATTCACCCCCAGTCACAAGGATCTGGGTTAAATCCATCATTCTTTTGCTCACCACACCACCCCAGTTTGGACCCAGCCATATCCAAATCAGTCTTGTCCCTGTTCCTTGTGGGAACAGTGCAGCCCGAACTGCCAAGCCATGTCCTCCCTGGACCGGAAACAAGCATCCTAGGACCGGTTTCAGGGCATCACCCTTCATCAGCCAGGCTAGCTTGAATCCAGTGGTGTAGTGAGCACGGGAACCACGTCTGGGCATACCCTTGCCGCTTAGGGCGACAAATGCAAAAGACACAATTGATGGACGCAGGATCAAGACTGATTTCCATATGGCTTGGTCCAAACTGGAATGGCATGGTGAGCAAAAAAACGATGGATTTAGGCCCAAATCTCTGTACTGGGGTAAATGTATGACATTGTTCTGCATTCTGTCCATCAATTGTTGTTTTTGCATTTGTCACCCCGACTGGGACGGGTATGCCCAGATGTGGGTCCCGTGCTCTCCATGCCACTGGAGTCAAGCTATCCTGGCTGATGAGGGCTGAAAGCCCGAAACCGGTCCTAGGATGCTTGTTTCCAGTCCAGGGAGGACCTGGCATGTCAGTTCGGGCTGGACTGTTCCCATTGGGCGCAGGGTCAAGACTGATTTGCATATGGCTGGGTCCAAACTGGAATGGCATGGTGAGCAAAAAAACGACGGATTTAGGCCCAGATCTCTGTACTGGGGTGAATGTACGACATTGTTCTGCATTCTGTCCAACAATTGTTGTTTTTGCATTTGTCACCCCGAGTGGGACGGGTATGCCCAGACGTGGGTCCCGTGCTCTCCATGCCACTGGTATCAAGCTAACCTGGCTGATGAGGGCTGAAAGCCCGAAACCAGTCCTAGGATGCTTGTTTCCAGTCCAGGGAGGACCTGGCCTGGCAGTTCGGGCTAGACTGTTCCCATTGGGCGCAGGGTCAAGACTGGAATGGCATGGTGAGCAAAAAAACGATGGATTTAGGCCCAGATCTCTGTACTGGGGTGAATGTACGACATTGCTCTGCAGTCTGTCCATCAATTGTTGTTTTTGCATTTGTCACCCCGAGTGGGATGGGTATGCCCAGACGTGGGTCCTGTGCTCTCCATGCCACTGGAGTCAAGCTATCCTGGCTGATGAGGGCTGAAAGCCCTAAACCGGTCCTAGGATGCTTGTTTCCAGTCCAGGGAGCACCTGGCCTGGCAGTTCGTGCTGGACTGTTCCCATTGGGCACAGGGTCAAGACTGATTTGCATATGGCTGGGTCCAAACTGGAATGGCATGGTGAGCAAAGAAACAATGGATTTAGGCCCAGATCTCTGTACTGGGGTGAATGTACGACATTGTTCTGCATTCTGTCCATCAATTTTTGTTTTTGCATTTGTCACCCCGAGTGGGACGGGTATGCCCAGACATGGGTCCTGTGCTCTCCATGCCACTGGAGTCAAGCTATCCTGGCTGATGAGGGCTCAAAGCCCGAAACCGGTCCTAGGATGCTTGTTTCCAGTCCAGGGAGGACCTGGCCTGGCAGTTCGGGCTGGACTGTTCCCATTGGGCGCAGGGTCAAGACTGATTTGCATATGGCTGGGTCCAAACTGGAATGGCATGGTGAGCAAAAAAACGATGGACTTAGGCCCAGATCTCTGTACTGGGGTGAATGTACGACATTGTTCTGCATTCTGTCCATCAATTGTTGTTTTTCCAGTGTCATGGAGGGCACAGGACCCACGTCTGGGCATACCCGTCCAACTCGGGGTGACAAATGCAAAGAGAACAATTAATGGAAAGAATGCTGGCTGTTCGGGCTGGACTGTTCCCATGAGGAGCAGGGTCAAGACTGATTTGCATAAGGCTGTGTCCAAACTGGGGTGGCGTAGTGAGCAAAAGAACAATGGATTTAACCCAGATCTCTTGACTGGGGGTGAATGTTTGACTCATTTAGCATTCCGTCCATCATTTGTTGCTGCAGCACTTTTTGTCCATGAGGTAGCCATGTTTTTCTTCCCTGGTCCACATGTGATTATATGTGATTTTACAAAGTTTGTGCACAAATCCAGGTCACTCACAAAAGATATAAAAGATTCCACTAGCAGACCAACAGTCCCTGGTGTTGATGCCATATACACCGCAACATCTGCATAAAGCAGCACCAGTACAAATACTTGGGAAATCCTTGAGATATCACTAGAGGCTTTTACCAAGGTGGGACAAAAATTGTTAATATAAATAATGAGGAGCAATGGGGAAATATACAACCTTGACGCACCCCATGAGCTAGGGTAAAAGAATCTCACAATTCATCCAATGGGCTATACCGAACCCTAGCTACCAGGTTCTCATGCAGTGTGTAAAAGAAATTAACCAATGACACCACCATGCCTAGGTTCATCAACAACAGCCATAACTTAGACCTGTTACCACAATCAAAGGCTGTTGACAAATCCATACAGGCCAGGTACAGAGGACAGCACTTAGCCAATTACCAGGTTCAAACTTAAGCACTGTTCCACTGTACCCAGCCTTGTCGGAAGACAAATTGAAAGGGACACAGAATATCATTAACATTATCCCATGCCTTTAGACCAGAGGTTTTCAAACTTTTTGATGCTAAGACCCCCGTGTCAAAGGTTTTTATGCGTAAGGACCCCCTCCTGACAAAACTTTCTTGAACTTGTTCCTCCTCATCATTGCCAACTATCGAGCGGTGGCCGACTCAGGTAAGCGCTGATGGACGATAGAATAGGTATTATTTATTTAATTATAAGTATTCCATCATCTGTCGACTTCCCCAAAATGCAGCACACATGGAAAGAGAAAAAACGAGGAGAAATGAAAAAATTTCTCCTCGTTACGGCTGCTGTGGGGAGGCATAAGGTTTTGGAGCTGCCCCAGGTTTACATGGGTCTCAAATCTGGGGCAGTGTCAAAATCCATGGGTGTTGCGTGGGAACACCCACCGCAATACATATTGAACGCGAACTTGACATAGAGTAAGGCAACGCAGCGACTTGCGCTGCTTTGTCTTATTCCATATCGATGAGGCCATGCAAAGCCACGCAGTGTGACTTTGCCTCGCCTCACAGATATCGAGAGGCTTGTGCCACCAAAGCTTCAAATAATATGACGCTCCGGTGGCGCAAGACTCTCAAAAATCAGCCTCAAAATATTTTGTTTGTTTTTTAGGTCTTTCACCATCAGGTAGCTACATACAAAATAAGGGGTAGCTTAAATGAAAAATAAATTTAAAAAGTTGTTACTCAGTGAGAAATGCATTATATAGTACATTATGAAACCTCTTTTATTTAATGCACTGCAGAGGTCTGTGTGTAACCAGAGAGCCACAGAATTAATTTTGGTTGGTGCAGTGGAGAATAGTGACTTGTGTATTTTTAGTGCTATGAGGGCACAGCCTGTGACAGAAAGCACTGTGAATGTGTAAGTCATTATTTTATACTTTTATACTTACACACATTATATGATGGACTGCTACAAACTGTGCAAATAGTTTTAGGATAAAATGAAGCTTCGAAAATGTAGATTTGAGTAATATCAGATCATAAGTAATGCATTTTGTTTGCATAACTGTCCCTCAACTCCTCCACAGGGGTACTAAGCGCTGTGTAAATACAGTTATGATTAAAAGCACACACTACACATCCCAGTTGTTAACCACCACGCAAAAAAACACATCTTCGCCATCACAATGCTTGGAGTGATTCGAGCAATTAAAGCCAGAACCTCTCCCAAGCATCCTTTTCATTTGCAGATTAACTCCTAGCACACATTTGCATTTCATTCAGGCAAGCAGGCACCCTGGTATAAAGGCTTGTTTGAAGGATGGTTTTACCTGTCTGCTGGGCCTCTTTGTTTTACAGCACATGAGACTCAATTTACTTCAGCTGAAGCATTTTAACGATCGCGGTTGTCTTTGTCCAAAAGGAAGAGCACATGTTTTGTATTCCAGGCAGAAGATAGGCCTGGAAATGGGTGACCCCCTTCCCAGAACTCCATGGCCCCCCTGGGGGTCGCACCCCAAAGATTGAAGACCTCTGCTTTAGACGGTTAAATATTACCCGCCCAATGATCTTAACGGAGATGTTGATAAGGGAGATCGGGCGATAGATTTTGGTGGCATATGATCCCTCTTTTCAAAAATTGGAACTATTGTAGAGAGGGACCATGAAGTGGGGATTGTGTTGCTCAGGGAATTGTTAAACACATTTGTTATCAAGGGTCCCAATAGATCTATATTGCACTTAATCAGATACATGGGAACTCCATCCGTACCCAGAGCATTGCCACTCAGACTTTGCTTAATCGCAGTCACAACTTCCTGCAAAGTGACAGAGTGAGCCGATGAGTGGGATAATTTACCTCTAAGCTTGTCCCGTAAATACCCATCTTCCACCAAGTGATATAACGCACTAAAGTGCACAACCCAAGCAGTACCTGGTACACTACATTTCAAGAGGAGGTTAGGCAAGGAATCCATTTGTTTAAGCTTGTTCACAGTGTCCAGAAGATCTTGCTGTTCTTTGAAATTGCAGCACTTTCCAGGGACTCCCAGTCCCTCTTACTCAAAGTTTTCTTTCTGGAATTCAGGGTGATTTTATAAAACTCATGTACCACAACTGGGTCTTTCAGAACACTAGAGAGGGCCTTCCTTAATTTACGATTGGCTGAAGAACAATGGGTATCGAACCAATGTGGGTTCTGGTGTCTAAATCTAATTGGCTGTAAGAGTAGATGTCTATTATTCTTATTAAGTGAATCAAAGTAAAATCAACATTTTATCCCCCCCACAGATCAGAGAGACAATTCAGAAAAGTCATAAGATAGGTATTTAACAATGTCACAAGGGTGACCCCCAAATCCTTCAGATGCCAAACGAGTCTTAATCTATCACTAGAGTACTGTGAAATAGAAATTGTGGCCACAGGAAGAATGGATTTAAACACTGGAAGGTGACCTACTGCACATAAGGCATTATGATCACCCCATTCTGGGGGATATTCACAAGGACTTATCTCCGAGTTATCGCCACCTTAACGCAACAAAAGTGGAGATAGATTTAACGCCCCATTCACAAGCGGGTGCAAACTGCAGACAACGCAAGTATTCCCGCGATAACTGCCGCAAAATTTACCTCCACGGGTGATACCACCAACTAACCCTAATGAGATGCAGAGTAGGCGTTCCCGTGCAAAAACACACGAAAACACCACTACACCACATTCACAACGAACTGCCAGATCTGCGATGCGAACCAAAAGCACGCGATAAGCCGCGGTAGCAGCAGCTATTTAACACCTGCCTCTTGCTGGTGATAAGCAGGACGACTACCTGCAGTAGGTAACGGAGCCCCGCACACAGCCACACCCGAAGAACAACCGATGCCATGGAGCTACTCATCATGCAGCTTGGGGCCCCAACAGGGCCACAACACCCACCGCCACCACCCCCAGGACCGCCACCACCCCCAGGACCGGGACCGGCACCCCCCCCCTGGACCACCACAGAGGCAGCGCAGAGTGAGTCAGCGGACCTACCGAAAACGCACTAGTCTCACAGACCTAACGCCCGAGGAAGTCATTGCCCACTACAGGCTCAAAAGGACAACCATCCTCCGCATCATGACCCACATTGGCCCCAGGCTGACGGTCCCAACACAGCGGACAACAAACATCCCTCCGCAAACAAAGCTGCTGGCTGTGCTGCACACGTTGGCCTCTGGTACCTTCCAACCAACAACGGCCAGAGTAGGAGGAGTCTCACAGCCAGCCCTATCAAAGTTCCTCACACCTGTCCTGGATGCCATCATCAGCTTCATACCCCAGTACCTTCACTTCCCCAAAACTGCGCAGGAACAGCTGGAGACCAAGCAAGGCTTCTACGCCACTGCTAGCTTCCCACAAGTGCTGGGGGCCATTGACTGCACACATGTCCCACTTGTGCCCCCTGCGGACACTGCACACATCTACCGCAACAGAAAGCACACGCATTCCATCAATGTGCAGGCAATAGTGGACCACCGGGGAATTTTTACCAATGTCGTCGCAAACTACCCAGGCAGTGTGCATGATTCCTACATCTTCCGACAGTCCATCATCATCCAGCACTTCCAGGATGGCATCTATGGAACTGGACTGCTCGTTGGTAAGTACCAAATCAACACACCACACACCTCAAACCCACCATCACACAACGCACAACTGTGGGAATGCACACGTGACCAAACCACATACAACATGTCAGTCAACATGACCACCTACCAGACACGACAACACAACTCCATTGGGATACTGGGCTTCCCATGTACACAAGCCAGCAATATCATGGCACCATACAACAGCTGAACGTGTGGAGAGGCGGAAAGCAGGCATGTGCGAAGGACGCAAGTGACCCATGAATGGGAATGTACACAACGACAAGTGTGGCGTGAATGTGCTGGACAGACCTGGGTATGCAAACCACAGATATGTCCATGCAGACATTAACTGCTGGTGTCTGGGGAGTAGTGAACAGTGGACGCAACCATGTCACCTCAGGCTGTGGAGTAGATCGTGGAAATGTCGCTCGCTGCATCCACCCCTGTGTGCATGAGCATAGTGGGTTGGCCTGGCTTACGCCAGGCCTGCGCAGGGGTGTGGATGAAAACACTGTTGCACTGAGCATGGTGCACTCCCGGAATGGCCAACGTCACTGCCAGGGCGGCGCCTCTCAGCCTGCCACGAGGCCGACGCCGTGAGCAGCAGGGCCTGCAAGCCTGTGCACCTGCTGCACCCCAGACCGCTGATACCCAGACACGGCTTGCCTGACCCAGCGCTCCAAGGCTGCACTGCTCACCTGCCGACACCGTCGTGTGTCAAAGAGGGCCCACCACGTGCCGGTGCTAGCTCCAAGACCCATGCCCGCGAGCTTGGCAGCCTCCTCAGACCATCGCTGTCCTCCGTGACACAGGCCCCCAGGAGTCCACATTCGTTGACATACCCCACCGCTGCAGCCGGCCTACACTGCAGTCCAGTATGTCCCACATCTAGTACTGAGTCCTCATTCATCAATGGCAGAGTTCATGCCAGTGGACGCAGGGGGAGGAGTGAGAGACAGATGCGTTTCAGTCCGGTGGGAACACGGATCACCGTTACGGAGGAGGTCAACCACTCGCAAGGACTGACCTGATGCCACTTACCCTGTGCGCCGTGAGACACCGTCAGCCTCCGGCTGAACATTGTTGGTGTCTGAGCCTGTGGCCTGGGGGTTGTCATCAGCAACTGGCAGGTACGGACTTGGTGTTTGGCATGAGTCTGTGGCATTCATATCCGCCATGTTGCCGGACATAGCTGGTATGTGCCCTCTGCACCATGCCCTGGGGGTACACCTCCCACTCTCCCCCGGGACACTCCACGAAAACCACCCTTGATACATACGAGACCCTGCTCTGCCCTCATGACCCTACCCCAGTGTCCCGCAAGTCAGCGTCCCGTGGCGGTAGGCCCGTGTAGGCCACTATGCATCCGGGGCCACTAACTCTGTGCAACTCAAGTCATGCTCCCTTGCTGTTCGTACATTGTATTCCTGAGTGCCTGATGACTGTTGAAGTTGTTGCCAGCACCAGCTACTCCCTGAGGGCTGGCCTACACACACCCCACACACAGCCAGCACAGGCGTCACTGGACTAGTGGGCCTTCCAACACATGATGCCGAACCAAGTATTGACTCTTATCTCTCTGCACTGTCACAGGTGATCAAGGATATGCACTCTGCCCTTTGATGATGACACCCCTCCGAGACCCAAACACCCCCCCCCCAGAGGCAGTACAATGCGGCCCACATACGCACCAGGGGCATCGTGGAACGCAAATTTGGCATGTTGAAGTCACGTTTCAGGTGCCTGGACGTCACAGGTGGAAGGCTCCTGTACAGCCCAGACATTGTGTGCAAGATGATCGTTGCATGTTGTGTGTTGCACAACATCTGTGTACGCACCAATGCACCATGGATCCCGGTTCCGGAGGTACCTGACGAAGATGAGGACGATGGGGCAGGTGGCCCACATGCCACTGCAGCTGCGGCAGGAATAGCCCGTAGGAACACCCTCATTGCCAATTTCTTCTCCTGAGCACGTCACATTGTGGCCGTCCTTGGCAATCATGGGACAGTACTAAATGTCCACAAGCACGGCATGTGTGAATAATAAATATTTGCAGGTTACAGGTTGTACTTGTACATTGTCATGTCACAGTTTCCTGCTGTGCCAGATGTGATTGGCCATGTTGTGCACATATGCGGCACCACTTGTGTCCTGTGTTCTGTTGTGGTGGTGTTGCTGTTTATACCAGGATGTTGTCAATGTCGAGGTGCACTTATTCTTCTGTGCATATGCTGCACGGTGGGTGAGGCGCTCCGGCGGCTCTGATATGGCTGCCACTTCTACCTTTCATGCGGTGTGCCTTTCAGTTCTGTGCTTCCACAGTGCTGAGATGTTGCAGACTTGGGTAACTTGTGCTCTTTGTCCAGTTGTGACTCTTGGGCATGGGTTGTCCGCAGATGTGTCGTTGACGTCAGGGGTTGTTTGTGCAGGTGGTTGTGTCCGAGTGTGACCTGCTCCTTTTCGGTTGTGGTCCGCACTCAGCCACCTCAGTGTCGTGCTGTGTACATATGTCATGATGATTGGACTGCAGCCATGCTACTCGCCATGTGGTGTCTCTTGCTGTGTCAGTGTGGCTGACGTATATGCATGTTTGCTGTGTTTCGCACGTGTACATATGTTGGTTGTGTGATTGTTGATGTGTTGGGTGGATGCCCCTTTGGGCACATGGTGTACGTGGGACTACTTGGTGTTTGTGTGTGTGCTGAAGTGTTCCCGTGGGATCAGGGACATGATCCTGAGTCATTGTGGGTGTGCAGTGTGCTCTGCTTGATTGTGCATGTGTGCCATTGTGCCCAGTTCCCCCCGTCCCCCCGCTCCCTGGTCGGTACGCGCCCTGTAGCCGTGGTGTCGGGTCATGTTGGGCAGTGTCCGGATCGCCAACTCCTGTCACCGTCTCCAGACTGATGGCTGTGGCCACCATCTTCCCCATGTCATTCAGCTCCTGGTATCCTGCTGGCCCCCCTCCTCCGAAGTGCGTTCCTGCTTTCGTGTTGGCAGCGTGTTTCTGCTTGGTTTTGCCATTCACATCAATCCAGCGCCTCTTGTCCTCTTCCTTTGTCCTCCTCGGCGCTGCGACGGCATTCACATGGTCCGAGGTGGTGTGCCATCTTTGCCTCCTTGTTGCCAATGACACGTTGGAGGTGACGTGCAGTTGGTGGTGGTGTTCTATCTCATCCGTGCCGATGATCGTGTTTTCATGCAGCCTGTAGCCCGTCTTCCTCTTCCTCTTCTCATTGCCCTTCCACGTGCCCTGGATTCCTGGGTGTTCCTCCGTGAGGATTGTGGGGTTCATGTTGTCCTCTGCAGTCGGTCAGGGTGCATCCGTGGTACTCCGCAGTTCATTTCCTTTTTGGTGGCTTTTTCCGTGGGCTGTTCTTGTGCTTTTTCCCGCATTACGCATGGGTATTGCTGGCCTCTTGCCGGTTACCACTGTTTTCTTGTCGCATTTGGGGCCATCGCGTCTTTTTACGTGTCGGGGTTTGTGTTTTTATCTCCGTCGCGGTGGTTGTATCGCGGACATTGGCCACGTTTTCGGACGACTATCGCATGGTACCGCCGTGTTGCGAATTCCAGGTTAACACAGGGTTATTTTCCCGCGATAGACTGCGATGTGTAAAGTTGCGTTAACATTTTTTGGAGATGTTTAGCGCACATTCTTGTGAATATCCCCCTCTGTCTCTAATATGGCACCATGATAACCACTATGAGAGATTTCTAGTTACGAATATACAGTCAATAATCGAGGCCCTGTGGTGCACTCTAATGTTGGCCAGAGTAATGCCAACCAAATTGAATGAACAATTCAACAAGATCAACTAAATCATAAGCAACAAGGAAGCCACTTAACTCATCCCCCCTGCTATCCAGTTTCGTACAAAAAGGTACCAAACTATCCATGCCTTCTGCCTTAAATTTGGACCGCAGCTTAGCATTAAAATCCCCGCAGAGGAGATAATTGGGTTGCAACATACCCTTAGCTCCTATAAGCCTCAGTTTGGCAAGATAGGCAAACCGGCACTCATAAAGAGTACATAACTAGATTTACAAAATCATTATTGTAAAAACTGACCAAATAAAAACTAAACGCACTGAAGCTATCGTTAATAACCGAAAGTCTCCCCTTTTACCTGCCATGTAAGGAAGAAACAACTGGGCATGAATAGCATGCAAAACCAGAGCAAGAAAAACACATAGTGTCCCATGTTTCTTGTAAAGCCACAGTGTCATATTTTGCAACAAACTCTAGCAAAGTGGGGTAATAACCTGGGGGCATATTAGCAAGGGCACTATCGCCGCTTTAGCGGCACTTTTTGCCGCTAAAGCGGCGATATTCTTATCGCCCTATCAGCAAACTGTCTCTAACAGCAGTTAGAGACAGTTTTCGGGCATTAGCGCCCGTGTTTTTACCGCTTTGCATGTCAGCGATATTTATCGCTAATGACATGCAAAGTGGGCGTTCCCGACAAACAAACCTGGGAAACACCCGCTAACAGGCCTATCGCCTATTAGCAAGGTGGCCATGGCCCCAGTTAGCGACGTGAAAAGTCGCGCTAACCGAGGTCATCGCCATTTATTTAACACCTGTAATTAGCAGGTGTTAGCCATATCTAACACGGGGGGTGGATTATGCTGATACGACCACAGGGTCGTATCAGCAAGGTTATCGCCGTTTTCCATGAAACATCGCTGGAAAACCAGCGATGTTTCATGGAAAACACCGCTATGGCTGGAATAATTATCGCCATAGAGCTAAATGTCGCTAATACAGCGTTAGCATGGCAAATTATTCCGACGATAGCCGGCGATAAAAAAGTGCTCGCTAAACACGCTTTGCGATGTTTAGCGCACTTTTTAGATAATATGCCCCTTGGTCTTTTAAACCAGCAACATTCCAGCTAAAAAGCATGAAGGAACCACACAAGTTCCTATTCGCTGAATCCTTCGTAACAACCCTATCATCCAGGCTAAAACTAGTCCCAATCTATTTGGGGGAAAGAGCTAAGATGCCATCTTCCATTCCATCAGAAAGTCAACCAATACTAAAAAGGACATCATGGCGATTTGAGAGTGATATCAGCACATGAGCCCACAGAAGAACACGATGATCAGGCTGCAATATCGATTTTGGAGGAGCTTCTAGAGTGTTCTGTGGGACGATCCTTGCTTGTCATAGTAAGAAGGCGCTTGGTGAAGCCACAGTGCAGCACACGGAGCACACTCATAAAGCCTCACGAACAATGCATGCCAAATAATTGGTAACTAAACAGAATATTTCAGGTGGCTCTCCTTGGGATATCTGCCTTCAAAAAGTCCTGTCTACGATCTTGGCAGTGCTGCAACACTTTAAAGTTACTGCCCCGGCACTTTGCACCACATCCTGTTTTGGAACTGAAACTCATTAGTTTTACTTTGTACTTTGTGCCCTCCTACCATCATGCTACCCAAAACCGTGGCTCTTCTCATTTTGAAATAATTTCCTTTGGTATTTTTTTCCTCATCCTCTTTATCGATCTATTGCTTTCTACACATCCTTGGTTTATTTCTCTTCCCATTATTCTTTTGACCTTTTTCCTTCTTAAACTACTCCCTACTGTAGCCTTCCCCTTTCAGTTAGGCTCTTCTCTCCTAGACTGAACCAGTTTTCAGTGTATCTATTCACTTTCCCCTCCTTCATCTGCCTTTGCATTATGAAATAAGCTACCTTACACAGATCATTTAATGATTTGCCTGACAACCTCTTCCATTGTGTTGTCACTAGTCTGTGTGCTTATTAAGGTAACGTGTTCTACTAACAGCTTTCCTATAAACATGCATTTTATTGTTGTTCACAAATTCGTTCTACTTTTTAGGTCGAGCCTAAACAGTGCATGCGCTGTCAGGCGATCTGTTGTATGTGCTTTATGGGGTCTGGCTCCTCCTTTGCTTTGGATTGGCTTTTGTGTGCGTCATTAAAAAATGGAAGTGTGCTAATGGCTGATGACTGGAGCATGTCTCACCTTTCCTTACAAGTTAACTCCCATGGAGTATTGCCGGGATAGTGAGCTGGGATGCGCACGTAGTCCCTATGTATGAAAATCCAACTTACTGATGAAATGCAAGTGCAGTCTGGTGCATTACTTCCGATTGCAGTCTCGCTCTTGCCACTCCTCTGCGTGAAATGCGTGGCACCAGGTATATGATGAGGTGCACTGTTCTTACACATGCTGCGCTTCATGTTTCAGTCTCTAGCCTGTAAATCTTTCTGGTTCCTAATAGCACCCTTACTTTTTCGCATGCACGCTAAAGGCTGTGGCCATTTTAAATTGGGTAGTAGTTTGGAATTCGGCATAGTGTAGTCCTTCCTTTCTTTCAACTATACTTGTCAAATTGAAACCAGGCTTCGGGTGGGAAGTTCCTCGATCGGCGAACGGCGCCTGGACGGAATTTTGCGGCAGTAGTGTTTCTTACCCGCCTTGTCCCGATTTGGGGAAGAGGGTGTTTGGCAGATCCCAGGGCTGACTTCAGGACCGATACGGATGAGGAGCCTGCAGTTCCTCAAGGTGTCTTGATAAAGTTTCCCATAAACATCTTGTGTTTGTTTTTTTGTTTGCTTGTTTTTGCAGTTCCTTAAAACATTAACATTTTACTGTTGGAAAGTACTTGTTTTATCGAAAGAAAGGTAGCACTGCTATTATCGTGCTCTGCTTCTGCTGTGTAAGCGAATTAAGCTTGCACTGCAGCCGTAGCCACGATACGTGCTCTGCTTGTTAGGGTAGGCTGCATGGAGGCCACAGACACACGTTCTATATGTGACGGAGGGTTGCACCGCTCTACTGCTGTGCATGAGGGTGACTCTTCCGCTGCACCTGTTCTTTATGTGAGAGGAGCTTGCTCTGCTACCCCTTCAGCTCTTCTATGTTAGGGAAGCTCACACTTCCTCTTCTGTGGTGGGCCTGCATTGTGTGTGAAAGTGGCGCTTGCACCTCTGCCATTGTATGCTTTGTGTGTGAGCGATGTTTGCACTCTCTGCTACGTAAGTTGTATCTGTTGTTGATGACCGCTGCCAATCTGTGCCCCATGGTTGTCTTTTTGTTTTTGTGAAGTGTCCCACTTTTTGGTTTCAAAAACCTGGTCACCCTAGAATCTGTTCTATAGCTGAGTGTCCCAGTACATTTTTACTGCTTCGACAGTAGGTTTTGTATGTGAGTGAAGCGTGCACTGCTCTTTTCTGTCTATTTTCTATCCGTTTTTTGAGTGCGCTGGTATGTTTTCGGTGCCACCAAAGTTCGTTCTGTATGTGAGTGAAGCTTGCACTACCCTCTGCTGGGTATACTGTACCCTTGGGGTTTCAGGAAGTTGTCACTCTTGTTCTCTCCCCACGTTCTTCACGTCAGGGGAGCTTCTGAAAACCAGTGTGACATTCAGAACTAGCGATTAAAGCATTGACTTTGAGTCAGGGTCGTATCAACATCAATTCTAATTGAATTTAAGAAGGGACTCGCTTGGAAAGTAAGAATTTAAGGATGCTTACAGCAGGTTTACTATGAATTCTGAATGTCCAAGTCTCGTGGGAGACAGGACATTGTGGAGGAGAGAGTACCAGGGCCTACATATGTTAAATAAATCAGATTTCTTGATTTAATGGTAAAAACAGTGCTGGTGAGACTATTTTTAAAACAGCAGCTGCAGCCTGGTCTACAGCAATATGTGACCGAACAGCAAAGAGAAGATGGTGGAAAAGGAATGCCCCGGTTACTTACCGGTAATCTTCATTACTCCGAGTCCTAGTCTTCCTCGCCACAGTAATTTACAGTGAGCATTCTGCTCCTACAGAAACTCCAAGTAAAAATCTACGTACTAGTCTCCCTATCCCTCCAATATGGCCCCCAGTGGCAACAACCAATCAGATAAAAGGACACAAAAGTCCCAACACGACCTGAAACACAAAGCCGTAGACATGAAGCCACCATAGAGGGCCGGGAGGGAAGGGAAACTATACTGTGGTGAGGAAGACTAGGACTCGGAGTAATGAAGATTACCGGTAAGTAACCGGGGCATTACCTCCTCGTCCGTCTTCCTCGCCACAGTAATTAACAGTGAGCCGATACCAAAGCAATAACAGCTTCATGGAAGGAACACAACCCAAACAAGGAAGGCAGTATAAAAATTAATTTTATTGATAACAACAGAGAGAGATACACATCTCAGGAAACCACAGAGTCCAGGACCGAAGAAGCAAAAGCCACAGAAGCTCCGACCCCAACCACAAGTCGGTAATGAGACATGAAGGTATGAGATGAAGACCAAGTGGCCGCCCTGCAAATGTCCTCCATGGAAACACCCTTGAAGGCGGCCCAAGAAACAGCAACAGAACGAGAAGAACGCCCCCTAATAGGATGAGATGGAACCACAGACTGAGAATCATATGCCAAAAGAATAGCCTCCTTGATCCACCGACTGAGAGTGGAAAGAGACAGTTTCTGCACTTGCCTAGCCATACCAAAAGTGACAAACAAGTTGTCCACCTTACAAAAGGAAGAGGTGCGGTCCAAATAAATGACCAAGGCACGCTTAACATCCAACAGATGCAACAGAGACTCCTCCGGCGATGAAGGGACAGGAAAGAAGACAGGGAGGACCACCTCAGCAGAACGATGAAAGAAAGAGGCCACCTTAGGAACAACAGTAGGGTGAGGACGCAAAACCACCCTACCATCCAGAAACCGTAAAAAAGGAGCAGACCGCAGGAAAGCACCCAACTCCCCAACACGCCTGGCAGAAGCAATAGCAACCAGAAATACCACCTTGAGAGTCAAAAATTTTAACTCTACCAAATCCAAAGGCTCAAATGGAACCGACTGCAAAGCCCTCAAAACCAATGGAAGGTCCCACGGGGGAGGAGACAGGATCGGACGGGGACGTTGAAAGGCAAGAGACCTAAAAAGACGAGCCACCAACGGTTCCACCGACACAAAAGGCAACCCATGAAAGGCCCGAATGGCAGCCCACTGAGCACGGAGGGTAGAAAGGGCCAAACCCAAATCAAAACCTTCCGTCAAAAAATCCAGCACACGAGCAGGATCCAAAGACTCAACAGACCAACCACGTCGAAGACACCAACCAGCAAAGTTGTTCCAATGTTTAGCGTAAGACTTTAACATCGAGGGACGCCTGGACTGTTGTATAAGACCAGAAACTTTCACAGAACAACCATTATGGATCAGGGATGCCCTCTCAAGAGCCAAGCCTGCAGACCCATAGACCGGAACACAGGAAGAGGAACCAGAGGGCCCATCAAAGGAAACGGATCGAACGGCAACGACCAACCCAGGCACACCGCCAACTCCAACAAGAGAGGAAACTAAGGGCGACGGCACCAACCCAGGACCATCAGAAGAACAAAAGCTCCCTCCCTCTTGATCTTCAACAACACTGTCGGAATCAGGGGAACCGGAGGGAAAGCATACAACAGGCCCCTTGGCCAAGGGAAGGACATCGCATCCACCCCCCATGCGTCCGGACAAGGTGTAATCGTGCAGAAGCAACGGGTTTTGGCATTGGTCGGAGACGCAAATAAGTCCATCACCGGACACCCAAACCTCCTCTGCAACGTCCGGAACATCAACGGGGTCAGAGACAAAGACCCCATGGAGGGAAAGACCCGGCTCAGACAGTCTGCCATGACATTCTCCCGACCCGGAAGATAAACCGCCGACAGGGACTCCAGATTCGATTCCTCCCAAGAACAAATCTGGCGACTAAGACAACTGAGGGAATGAACTCTGCAACCCCACTGGTGATTGATGTAAGACATGACCACCTGGTTGTCCGTCCGGACCTGAACATGGTGACCCACCAGCAGGGTAGAGAAAGCCAAGAGACCCAACTGAACCGCCTTCAGTTCTCTGTAATTTGATGAACAGGCCATCAGATCCTGCAACCATTCGCCCTGCACCGTTGCATCGCCCAGAGTAGCCCCCCAGCCCAACCCGCTGGCATCCGTCGTGACCACATGAGAAGGGACAATCAGAAACAGACGACCCTGGGACAGATGTACGTCGACCAGCCACCAACCCAGATCCTCCCTCACCCGGTCCGTCACAGGAACCCCCTGATTGAAATCCTGACCACAGGGGCGCCAATGAGACAAAATGTGGTTCACAAGTGGATATAAGTGAAGACGAGCCCACGGAACCACCAACAAGGAGGCGGACATGAGACCCTGGACCCTCAAAAAACATTCTCACAGGAGGACAAGTCTCTGATAACAGGGATCGAACTGCAGAAATCAGAGTCAATTTCCTTGCAGGAGGCAGGAACACCAACCCCAACTGAGTCATGAATCGAGCTCCAATGTACGTCAGATCCTGAGAAGGAACCAGGCAGGACTTCTTCCGATTCACTAGAAAGCCGTGACCCTCCAGAACCCGGCAAACTTCCTGGACATGGAGATCCGCCTTAGAAAGAGAAGAAGCAGAAATCAACAAATCATCCAGGTACGGAAAGATCTTAATACCCTGCCCATGTAAATGACCCATCAGTGGGGCCAGAACCTTAGTAAAGACCCGTGGCGAAGAACACAGGCCAAAGGGCAATACCTGGAACTGAAAATGTTGACCCAGAAAACAGAACCGGAGAAACTTCTGAGAGTTCAGATGTACCGGCACATGGAGATAAGCATCCTGCAGGTCGATGGAGGCCAGAAAACCCCCCTGACTGATCAGAGGAAGGATCACCTGTAAGGAGACCATCTTGAACCCCTGCCCCCCTCACATCTACCACAGAGCTGTGGCCGCCATCGCACTCAAACTACAATGCACCATCATCACCACCTTCAAAACAGGCACCTTCCCAGACGACCGGAAGCGCGCAGAAGTCAGACCCCTGCTCAAGAAGCCCACAGCTGACCCCACCGACCTCAAGGACTATCGGCCCATCTCGCTCCTCCCCTTCGCAGCCAAAGTTGCAGAGAAAACAGTCAACAGGAAACTGACACGATTCATTGAAGAGAACGCCGTCCTCGACCCGTCCCAATCCAGATTCCGAAGCAACCACAGCACAGAGACCGCCCTACTCGCCGCCACAGACGACATCCGCACCCTCCTGGACCAAGGCCACTCCGTAGCCCTCATCCTACGCGACCTATCAGCGGCCTTCGACACCGTCTCCCATCGCACACTAGTCGTCAGACTACACGACGCAGGCATACAAGGAACAGCCCTGGACTGGATCTGATCATTCCTCACCGGAAGAAGTTAAAGGATCAGACTCCCACCCTTCCTCTCCGACCGCACGAAAATCACCTGCGGAGTCCCACAGGGTTCATCACTGAGCCCCACCCTCTTCAACATTTACATGGCCCCCTCGCAGCCATCGTCCGACATCACGGCCTCAACATCGTATCCTACGCCGACGACACCCAGCTCATCCTCTCCCTACCAAAGACCCCACCACTGCCAAACTCAACTTCCAGAAAGGAATGCAAGACGACGCAGTCTGGATGACCAACAGCTGCCTGAAGCTCAACGCCGAGAAGACAGAAGTCCTCGTCCTCGGTACCACCCCTTCTGCATGGGACAGCACCTGGTAGCCGACCGCCCTCGGAAGCCCACCTACCCCCTTAGACCACACAAAGAACCTCGGCATCGTACTCGACTCATCACTCTCCATGAACCGACAGGTCAACGCCGTCACCTCCAGCTGCTTCAACACCCTCCGCATCCTCCGCAAGACCTTCAAGTGGATCTCCCCTGAGTCAAGGAAGACAGTCACCCACGCACTCATCACCAGCAGACTGGACTATGGAAACGCACTCTACGCCGGCATCAACAAGTCCCTACTCCGCAAACTCCAGACAGTACAAAACACCGCCGCCAGACTCGTCCTCGGCATCCCCCGACACGAACACATCAGCCAACACCTACGAAGTCTCCACTGGCTCCCCGTGGAGAAAAGAGTCACTTTCAAAATCCTCACCCACGCCTACACAACAACAGACCCAAATACCTCAACGACAGAATCAACTTCCACGTACCCAAAAGAAACCTCGGATCTTCCAACCTCGCACTGGCCGAAACCCCGTGCATCCACAGAGCCAGAGCAGGCGGAAGATCCTTCTCTCACATTGCAGCCAAGACCTGGAACAAGCTACCGGCAGACATCAGATGCGCCCCCTCCCTGAACACCTTCATGAAGACCCTCAAGACCTGGCTCTTCGGCTAAACAGATCTGCGGACCCCCCCCTCAGCGCCTTGAGACCCTCACGGGTGAGTAGCACGCTTACAATTCCCTGATTGATTGAACTTCATGGGAGGAATGAGCCAATTTAACCACTTTAGATCCAAAACAGGTCTGAGGTCCCCGGTGCGCTTTTCCACCAGGAAGAGAATAGAGTACACACCCATCCCCTGCTGATCCACGGGAACTGGAATGACAGCGCCCTTGGCCACCAGACAACGGACGCCTTCCAACAGAGCCATCATCTTCAGAGAGTCCCTGGGGCAAGGAGTGACCCGAAAACAGTCTGGGGGAGTCCGGACGAACCCAAGGGAAAAACCTTCTGACACCACCTGAAGAACCCATTGATCCGAAACAGTATGGTTCCAGGCGTCCAGAAAGAGAGACAGCCGACCCCCCACAGGACCCACTCCCGGAGCAATCCAGTCATGACTTGGAGGGGGCAGAAGAGGAAGAAGACTTGTCAGTGAACCGGGACTTGCCAAAGGAAGGAGCACCCCGGCCACGGCCCCTTCCACGAAAGGGCTGAGGAGCCCGCCCCTGACAGGCAGGACCAAAGGCCCTACGAGCCCCAAAAAAGTGGGAATGCCCAGCCCTCTCTGGAGCCAGCAGTTTACGATCTTCCGCAGACTTCTTGACCATATCCTCTAAGGGGGCACCAAACAACTTCACACCAGAAAAAGGGATCTTCATGAGCAAACCCTTCTGCGCAGAATCAGCTTTCCATGATCGGAGCCACAACTGGCGACGAGCAGCCACAGAAGAACCCGCAGCAGAAGCCGCCGCCCCCAAAGAATCAAAGGAGATGTCAGAAAGCAGACGAACCTGCTGTTCCATCAGAGCGAGCGTGGGGGAAATGTCCTCGCCCTGGTCCAACAACTCAGCCAAGGATTGAAAATCTTTAAGCAAAGATTGGATGGCATAGGAGGGACAGGCAGCAGCTCTAATGGAAAAATTGGCAGCGTAAAAAGTGCGTTTCACCGCAGCATCTACCTTTTTATCAACCGGATCAGCCGGGGAAGCATCCTCTGAAATAATAGTCCCCTGAGAGGACATGCCCGCCATCAAAGAATCCACTTTCACAGAGGCAGGAAACTTAGCTGTAAAGTCCTGCAACGGATATCGTTTGGCCAGAAACCTGGGAAAGTTACTCCTATCCACATCCTTCCATTCCGTCTCCAACACACGCAAAACAGAGGAGTGGAGAGGCAATGACTCGGGCTCCTTCCTCTTATACTGCGCAAAGAAATCAGCGTCCTCCACATTCACCTCGGACTCGGGAAACAGCAGGTTGGAACGGATGTGGTGAAGAACATCCTTAAGATCCGACCCCTGCACAAAGCGACCCTTAAGGTCCACATCCTCCTCCCCGTCTGATTCCTGGGAAGGACCAGGATCACATCTGGCTTTCTTAGAAGGAGGAACAGAGTCCTTGGCATACAAGGCAGCCGCTACAGGATCATTAATCATCTGTTGAATCAACGCAAGGGAAGGTATTGCGTCCTGAGAACCAGAAGAACCCTCCTTGGCCGCAGAATCCAACACAGCATCAGCCTCCATAGTTGCCAAACAAAGAATGACCTGCAACACCACTAAGGCAAGCAGGAGCACTCAAAAAGCATACCATCACCATGGAAATCAGAGAAAAAAAATGCCCCAGCCCGGGATTGGCACGCCCCAATGCAAGCACGTCACAGCACGAGCCCTAGAAGAAGAGCAGCATACCATGCGCCGACCCCTACAGACGACAGCATGAAGCCATGCCCCTCCATGAAGCGGCGAGGGAGAGGGAACCTGCGTGCAAACAGGGAGGCCGGAAAGAATCAAGGTACGCCGAGTCCGCTAAAGCAGGACTCTGTAGCACACATAATGAGAGAGGCATGCAGGAGGAAGTGAACCCGTCCGCGACCCACCAGCGCGACTGGGAGGGAAGAAAAAACAATAAGATACGCTGAGGCCGCTAAGCAGGACTCGGTCGCATAAGTGAACTCAGCCCCCCCGCCGTAATTAAAAAATCACAAACACGCTGAGTCCGTTAAAGCAGGACGCGGTCATATAATTGCAAGCGGGAGGTAACCGCGAGTGAGCAGAAAACACACCGAGTCCGCTAAAGCAGGACTCGGCAACATGAAAGAAAACAAACACGCTGGAAGTAATTAATAGACGCCGAGTCCGCTAAGGCAGGACTCGGCAGCAGAAACAACAAAGACAGGCACAGCAAAACCCCGCGTCCGCTAGAGCAGGACAAGGGAAAATGCCGAAAGTGCCAACCAAGGGGGAGGAAAAACATACTACAAGATGTGAGTACTAAGTTCCTCAGTGGGTCACAGAACACAGTAAGAGAGTTTATGTGATGTCACGTGGATAGGTTGTCCTCCTTGGAGGGGGAAATCCTCCTTTCGGAACTGGGGCCCTCACACACCCAGCAAGCTAGGTGTCATGCTTCATCATATGGGCCTGCTCCTCGTTGGGTCGGCACTGCAATACCCGACGGGCACCCATAAAGGGGCTCTTTACAGGAGATCTTTTGTTCCTTGCCGTTTAGGTGCAGTGGGTGTAAGGGGCCTAGTACGTGTAGATGTAATGGTGAATGTGCAAGATAAAACAGGGGAGGGAATCCTCTAAATAAACTTTATTCTGGAAGGATCCCAGCCTGGTTAAAATAAGGAATAGGAGAGGCGACTATCTGGCTGTAATGTGTCAAAAGTAAGCGCCCTACTCCTAAATGGTCGACATGTTTCTCGCCTAGTAGTCAAAAATGATCTGTGGCGATTCCTCAGGACCAAATGAAAAGAAAACTATCTACACCTAATGGTGAGGTGAAAAACTACCTACCACGTAGTGGTCCTACGGGAACTCTACCCGCAGGTATAGAGACCAACCTGTGAAAGAAACAAATATATTGGAAAACACAACAGTACTTATGCATTTGTGATCACCCATAACTTCAATCCATGATTCTAGACCTATATGGTGAAAAGAAGTGACCCAATCAATACATAGTGATACCAGTAGTTATCACTCATGAAAATATTAGATATGCAGTGCTATAAATGAGGTAATTATAGCACACCCGTGACTCTCAATAAAAAACAACAAAAGTGATGAATAGGCTGTGACAACTGTGGTGATCAGAGTTATCTAAACCTCACCTAATATTTGTAACATCGCGCCTCATCAGTAACACCGGGATACTAGACACACGTAGTGTTGTGTCTAAAAAATGGATAGAATAAGGACAGTGATTAGCTGGCTTTGAAAACTGCTTGTCGAATAATCCAGAAACCCAGTCAGTCAATGACAAAACAGTGGTATTATTAAAAGACCCCTGCTTCTCTTAGCCTGGAGTTATGGGAGGAGATCGCATAGTATTGCAGACTACCGGGGTGCCCAGCATGGTCAAGTGCCGGAGCTGCAGAACAGGCGAGAATCCCCCAGAACCCAGTGGAGTAAGCAAAGTGGTTAATCTCAATCGCGGTAGGGACTAAGTAGTTCTTAACTCAACCTGGACAGCACTTTATACCGCTTACCTCCGCCATTTGCTGAACACTGGGGGAGATTGTCAAAGCGTCTTCAATACTCACCTGCTCCAAATAGAAGCCCAGTGGTAGACCTACCCCGCACCACTGCAACTGGGATGGTAATGTCCTTCGGTGTGTGCTCGCTCTTATACCAGCCGCAGCTGCAGGCGGGACCGGGGAGGGAAGCCAAATGGTTTCAGCTGTGGAAGAGTGTGTCATGTGACGTTTTTGTCAGAACGGCCGAAAAGCTAGTAAATGAAGTCGGCCATCCTGGAGTGTCTAGGATGTTCATTATAGATATACAGGAGCGTATACAGATTTCTGTCATTGTGAACAACCCCGCTAGGGAACACTGTGTAAGGCTTGGCTTATTTCTCAGTTATTGACAAGTGAACCCCAAGGGTTTTCATCGTTCAGTCCCTTTTGGTCTGAGTCCAAACGATGCACCCATCTTTGTTCCATCCTAAAGAGAGCAGAGTGTGTGATCTGGGGGTGACTTTCTAGGATCACCCACCGTAAGCTTTCTGGAGGATGTTTACAATCTTTGAAGTGTGTATACAATTTTGTGGTGGTTTTTTGGCAATGAATGTTGCTCTTATGTTCTGTTATTCTTGTCTTTGTTGTCCTCGTCGTCATGCCTATGTATTTTTTATTGCAGGGGCACATAATCAAATACACACATCGAGTCGTGTTACAATTTGTATGTTTGGTAATCTTCCAGGTGAAGGAGTCAGACAGAGTTAACTCTTTTGTGGGTTTTGTTTGAGGACACACCGCACATGAGCCACAGGGGTAATGGCCCTGGACCGGGGGAAGGTCCCATAGTGATCTCTGTTCATTGGTACTTGCTGGTTTCGGTCTGGTGTGAATGAGCATATCTCTAATATTTCTGGTGCATTTAAATGCAAAACGGGATCTGGGGATCTCTAGGGATCCTGTGTTTAGAATCCTCCAATGTTTTTTGATAACCCTCTTTATTGTATTAGATTGTGGTGTGATAGATGTGACGCATGTTAATGTATCTGAGGATTCTTTTGGTTTGACCTCTAGCAAAGTCTCCCGGTGATTGTTCCTGGCTCTTTTCATTGATAGTGCTACTTGTTTTGGTGGGTACTGCCTTTCCAACAGATTCTTGGATAAGGACTCTGCCTCCTTCGTGTAGTCATTAATAGAGCTGCAATTTCGCCTTATGCGCAAAAATTGCCCAAAAGGTAGATTGTCTCTAAGGGCTCGAGGGTGGTGGCTACTGTATAGTAATAAGCTATTCCTGTCAGTTGGTTTCTTGTATATGGTCGTGCTCAACTGACCATTGTCGAGTCTGATGGTAAGATCCAAAAACGGTATGTTTGTGGATGAAATGGTATGAGTGAATTTCAGATATTCGTTCTTTGTATTAATCCACCGGCATAAGTTATTGCATGTGGAAAAACATACACATATGAAAACCAGCACCCCCCCTCAGAACGGGGCTCAAGAGTCCGCTAAGGCAGGACCGCCGCCCCCCAACTCACCTGAATAACAGGAGCATGAACAGCGCTCGGAGCAGTGCAGAAACAAAAAAACAGGTGTGTTGGGACTTTTGTGTCCTTTTATCTGATTGGTTGTTGCCACTGGAGGCCATATTGGAGGGATATGGAGACTAGTACGTAGCTGTTTACTTGGAGTTTCTGTAGGAGCAGAATGCTCACTGTTAATTACTGTGGCGAGGAAGACGGACGAGGAGGTAATGTGTGCTTCTATTCTAGACTAAAAGTTGAAGTAGCACTTCTTTTTGCAGGTGTCAATTTTATGTCAGTCCCATTACTTAATTCTTCTTCTTATCTCAAAGGCACTTTCTAACAACTACAGTCTGCAATTTCTTATTTTGCTGCACTTCAAAATGCTTAATGGTGACCTGTACATGAGAGACTTTCCAGTAGCAATACATCTAATCGCACCAGCTCAACAGAACACATGATGAACCCACTACCACACTTAAGTCTAAACAGATGGCAATGCATCAACCGGCAAATAAAGTTGTCACAAACAGAATAAGATGTAATACTATTCACCACACCAAAAAGCAACTATTTACATGGCCAACAAGATCATGCTGTGGCACTGGTCAGTTCTTTCCAATGATATAGAAAACACTAGGTACACCACCACACCACACCACCACAACATACTTTACAGTGCATCAGCAACACACCCAAAACTTAACACACTGGTGTGCTACAAAGAAGAAACCCTACAAACACACCCTATGTGTAGGGTCACTGGAATTATCCAGCGGGGAGCACCAAATTATGTGGCAGGATTGATTAAATTATGCAGCAAGAAAAGGCAAATTATGCTGCATAATGCGGCACATTTTTTGACAGTATTACTTCATTATTTCATATGTTTTACACATGGTAATGCTGTCTGGGCAAAGTTGTCACCTCACTGATACCAGTTTAACAACTAAATACAGAAATAAGCAACTGAAAGATAACCTGTTATCCTTTGAAAAGGCCGTCTTAAACAAGAGGAACCAGGAGCTTTTTAAAGCAGGTACTGCATAAATGCTCCTAAGTAGTATTGAGAAACACAAGGGATATGCAATTCTTAAGGTGCAGGGGAAAGGGAGGTCTTTCTAAAAAGTGCCCTCACACACCCCGAAGGATGTCATGCTTCATCATTGGGCCTGCTCCTCGTCGGGCCGGCGCTGCAATGCCTGACGGGCACCCGCGAAGGGGCTCTTTGGGGAAGATCTTTTGGTGATGAAGCCGTAGGGTGAGTGCGGGTGTGTGGGCTAGGTAGTGCCGTGAGTGTGATGATAAAATAGGTCTAGAGCATCCCTAAAAAATGTATTTTATTCACAGGGAGCAAGCGCCTAGCTAAAAATAGTGAGCCCCAGCTGGATATAATGATCCTATAACGCTAGTGTGATGCATAGGGTCGACATGTTTCATGCCAAAGTAGCCCCTAATGGGTCTGGTGGCACTTCATCAGGACCAAAAAGGGAATTTGTAGTACTCTAGCACTACCGCAGTGCTGGTTCATAAATTAGTGTAGTAAACTAGTAACCAGATGCAGTGAAGTGAACCGGGTCCAATTGACCCTGCGGAAGAAGACCCCTTGGTCAGTGGCGTTATGTTGACGGGGGTTACAGAGCACTTCGTTGCTCTGATGGACGGGCGGTGATGCAACTAGCTTCAACCCCAGCTCCGGGCCCCATGAACCAGCACTGCGGTAGACCTATTTTATCATCACACACCCGCACGCACCCTACGGCTTCATCACCAAAAGATCTCCGCCAAAGAGCCCCTTCACGGGTGCCCGTTGGGCATTGCAGTGCCGGCCCGACGAGGAGCAGGCCCAATGATGAAGCATGACATCCTTCGGGCTGTGTGAGGGCACTTTTTAGAAAGACCTCCCTTTCCCCTGCACCTTTAGGAACTGCATATCCCTTGTGTTTCTCAACCTTTGAGAAGGGCCTTCTACTGTGCACGAGCACATGACGCAATGTTTGTAGCCTTTATTCAGTTTCAGATAGAAACATTTTTTTGTTAAAATCTGCAGATTATGCAGCAGATGGTGGATTATGAGGCAAAACCTTTCTTATGCAGAAAAAAGCAGCGGCCTGAGAATCACTTAATTCCAGTGGTCCTGCATATGGGTCCTTGTAGTACACTCTGATACCAACTAGAACACACTGCCACCAAGCACACACATTATGCAAAGAATACTACTTGGTCTGTGCAGAGGCATACATATTTAATTGCCATGGACCTGAATTTATCAAACAGTTTCAGGCTTATGCTTCATGCAGTTACTGTGATATTCAAATACTATGAAATGCCTCCGCAAGGTGACAGTAAGTTAGCTTTTTTTTCCAAAGCACACAGTATGCCATTAACATGACATTATAGTGCTCTCTGTCATCTTGGGAAGCCTTGACACACAGCTCTTAGTTTTTCATAGTTTTCAATAGGGCCTATTTCAGCTTGTGATGATGTGTTTCTGGTATTGTGTTCTGTTCTATCTCTAGGTTTCCTTTGAACTGGGGATTTATGTTATTTGGTGCCAAATGCTTTTATCCCTCTTGGATTGGGAACCATGCCTGGTGTCTGGTCGATGGCGGCAGACTCATTAGGGTATTGGCTGGATTGTAGCATGTCTAAGCTGGGCTGGACATGTATATTGTCATCTGTCTAATGTGCTCTACTAGTGTGGCATGAAAGTGATGTTCCGTCACGTGATTGTTTGAGGAGCATGCCTACTCAAAAGTTGCTAAAGTACAGAAAGACTGCTCATCTTATACAGAAGTGTGAGCCCAATTGCCTTCAGTTTCAAGTAGAAAAGGCCAACCTACAATCTAATCATCTTCATTTGTGAGGTGGTATGAAGATTACTTGGAACGTTTGGAAAGTAACAATCCACAATAGTTCATGCAAAGCACGCTGAGCAGAACATTCAGTGTCCCTCTTGTTGGTCCCTTAACAAATGAGACCATTCAAATCGGCATCATTTAGTGCTTTTCAAATTAGGCAAAGAAAACAATAACACAACACTTGTATTTCTTTGTGTGATGTTTTACTAGATCAATGCCCTCTGGAGTGGAATGTGAAAGCATTTTTGAGCAGTGAAGTTTAGTGGGCATGTTCGGCCTTTCCTCTAGGTCTGAGGCAACCATTGATTACCAGATACTTCTCTAGTCAGTTACCTCCATTTACCAATAGTGTTTGGGGTCTTGTGTATGAATGTAATACTCCTTGGGTGCAGAGTATTTCTAATTGGACTGTTAATCTCCAAGTAATGGTCGGGCTAAGGGGTGGTTTACCTGAATGGTCAAGGCTTAATCTAGGAGGGTATGAGGTTTGGAACTCGGTTACTCAATAAAGGTCACTGTCCAATCTGAAGAAACAAGTTCTGGGATAGATGGAAAATTGAAGGCTGTTCTTTAAAATCCTGAGGTCTCAGTCTTCTTACCGTTACCTTGATTACGATGCCCACAGTAGAACAGAGTCACCAAAAAGAATGAAATATGCTACGATATGTCTGCCTTTCTCTTAGTTTCCCACCAGTTCATGGGGCAAGGGGTTAGGGGGCAAGTCGATAGATAGGAGCACAGGCAGCTATAAATGTAACAGAATTTACAAAGAGCAAGAAAATTTGAAGACCTAAAAGCCCATCACCCAAAGGTGAACTGTGATCCCAACGTGGAGAAATTATGTTTTTATGATGCCAAAGAACTGTTCAAAAGTTAACGTCCAGTATCTAGTTAATGGGCCTCATGTGGTCAGTGACAATGGGGCATAGGACACAGTTGAATGTAAGGCAACTTTCTGCTTGAATTGGAATTCAAAATCACTGCCCTACAAAAGGGAATTATTGGTGCTGGAAAAAGACTACAAGCCACAGTAATCCTTCATTTTGGTATCAAAGTTTAGGTTAGCTGGATATAGCAAACTCCTTTCCTCAAAAATGAAAAAAAATCTTAATACTTAAGCTATAACTCTTGAAAATTCTATTTGACTTCATAATCTAGTGTTAGGATTTTTTTATTTCCTATACTATAGTTTAAAATCACTCAATTAAAAAGGTTTGACCAATCACAGATTTGATTTAAAAGACAATCTTCTTTCATCATTACACAATGTCGACCTGTAGCCAATGTAGAATATATTTACACACTACTGCTTACAGCAATACATGTTGCATTACATTCCTCCCTTAGGCACCTGAAAATGGAAGATCCATTGCCCCTTGGTCATCAGATTTTCACAGATTTTCACAGGGGCGTGTTTGAAGTGTCTTTTTTTTTTTTTAACTAAAGGCATTTGGTGCTGTTGAACTTTGCTGCAGGGCACACATTGGGGCAAGAGTGCGAACACAACGGGGCTCAGTGGGATGGAGATTGCTTCGGTCGTTTGCACTGGGGGGGGCACGTGTTGAGTGCCGGACCGGGCAGGCTCATGCCTTACCGTCTTCAGGGGTTGATAGGGTGGCACTATAAAGCAGGCGGATGTTGTGAGCTTATGGCTCGGATTTCACAAACGCAACTACAGGGCAACATCACAATCCCTTGGCATGGATGCACTACATGTGGTGCAAGCACTGCCCCACCTGGCTCCCTTCCCATCCCCCCGCAGGCCCAGTGCCGCCTCCTACAGCCTCACAGCAGCGTTCATTCGAACACAGTACAATTCACGCATATATACAAACATACATGCAAAAGTATACGTACACACACACACATGCACATACCATCACCCTCACCCCATCTGCAAAAGCGACTCTGTACATACATATGACATTTCTTGATTCAATTTGACCACCGATTACATCTTCAGTGTCATGTCCAGGTCATGTGGGAGAAATCTTCTTTGATGATGTTACATCTAGTGTGGTTGGGGTGCTGAGCGCTTCCCATGTGCCAGAGTTGCATAGGTGCATAGTATGCAACTCTGGCACAGTACTTAAAGTGGATGAGACATAAGAGAAACGATACAGCTAGAGAACGTGGGCTGCCATTGTCTCCACCCACTTGTCATCGCCCAATTCACTCAAGTCTGATTCCTACCTACTTCTAAGCTGCGTGAGTATGTCAGGGGCATTAATCACCAGGGCTCTGTGCAGTCACCCAGGGTAATATGCTACATAGCTAAATACTTATAAGGTCCCAAAGGCGAGACCTATTGGCTATGCCAATGCTTGTTATATATGTCTTGGTTTTGACCTGCATTTGGTTTTGGTTTTGTCAACCTGGTATTATTAATGTTCATACTGTAAATCACTCTAAGCCCTAACGTGCAAAGTTAACTCTATATAAAACCACGAAAAATGCATAAATACACTACATTCAAATGAATTGTGCTATCATTAGGGGCGGGCGTAACATGCGTAATTCAGTGTAGCGTAATCTAGTAGAATTACCTGAGAATTCTGCGAGATTATGCATAATTACGTGAGATGAGTAATTCTGTATTTAGCGCTATTTCTTAGTGCAAAAAAGCCTCCTTGCATCCAAAATGGGAACGAGAATGCATTTTACACTAAGAAATAGTGTTAAATGAAACAAAACTCGAAAAGCGAGTGCAAAAAGCTGCTTGCGCTCTTTAAATCTGCCCCTGGGTGGGCTTTTCCCCCAACTTTGTCCTGCATTTACCACTATTTTGTTAACGCATAAGGCCCCTTCACGTACAGAATGGGAGCAAGAATGCATTTTACACTAAGAAATAGCGCTAAATGTGCTATTGGGTTGTGATTTTGCCCCAACTTACTCCCAACCTTTAGAGCTATTTGCATATTGTGAAATGCACTCGTTCGTCCAAATTAGACATGAGGATGCATTTTGTACTAAGAAATAGCGCTAAATGCAGTAGAACACAAATAGCTAGCACAAGGGTTGCTCATGAAAAGTTCTCTTGCTGTAGGTTTATCCCCCCAAATGTCTCAGAATTACGTAAGCAGACGTAATCGTGTAATTATCAGTAATTCTGCGTCAAAGAGTAACACAGAATTACCACAATTACTCTGATTACTCCATCGTAGTTGAAATTAGGACTGGGTCTAGCTATCATTCAAACAGTTGAATGTTAAGGGGAGTGAATGTGGTGAAAGGCTGACTAGTGGATTGAAAGTACATGGAAAGCCACACACAGATAAACAAATATATTTAATAAATGTATAATGAATAAAAAAATTGAAATAATGGTTTAAAGGAAATGTCATACTAAGGAGGATAGGTTGGCCAGCATTGGTGGTAATTGTATAACATGCGGTGTAATTTGGGTAAAAACTGGAATGACAAACAGAGAGAAACATCAAAAAGATAATGAAGAACAAGAAGACTGGTTTCAAGGTGAAAATAGTTTTATTTTTGAACTTGCGTAAAAAGGGTATGAACCCACATATCAATGAGTCTTTGTGTATGTGAGGGATCAAACAAAAATGTTAGGAAATTCATAGACATATGTAAGACAGATATGATTCAAATTGAAACCGAGAGATGAAAAGAAGGTCCTGGAAGAAGAGAGCAAAAAGAAACGGAACACAAATAAATCGTCAAACAACAAGTATATGGCCGACAAAAGAAGAGAAAATGAAGGAAATCAGCTCACCACCTGAAACTCCAAAGATACTGAAGAGAGCTTACAGAAATAGAGCCGAGTCAGACAGAAAAGAAATGCAAGAGGAACGTTTCTCATTACAGAGTAACGAGAAAACAGGAATGCAGAAGATTCAAACGTCAAACAAATGTAGGAGAATCGTTGTACATTTCGAAAACAGCAAATCGGAAGTGCATTCTTTGCATCACCTCACCACAATGAATGACTCATGTTGTGCTTTAGCTGAGGAACTAAGAGCAGTTCATATAACTGTGACACAGCAAATAATGCACTTCATCAATCATTTTTGCAAATCAGTAACACCAGACAGCCTCAGAGCGCACGCTTCACAGTTTAACCAGAAGCCTGGTGCCTTTGAGATATACGAGCAAGTCAGTGTTTAATTGTTCTTAAAATATCATCATCAATCATTCCGGCAGCATTTTGCTGCAATCTGTTTTAATAGCTTTACCAGTAAAGAATGTAAACAAGGCCGTTTCCGGTTTTCCTAGTTGTGATATCACATTCAATCATTCGGCCATGGCCTAGACTGCTATCATTCATTCCAGTTCTCTAGTGTTGGTGTTTTCTATGGGATAATATCAGAGCTGTCATGTTTCCCAGGTCCATGCATGAGTAGCTCACCCAGTCCAGTTTTTTTATCATTTCAGACATAGTTCAAGTTCAAATTTTGTAATTAGCGCACACAAAATAGGTTCATCACATGCACCTGCAAGAGGCATTTATTGTTTTGCATTGTGTTGTCTTTTTACCCAAAAACTAGACTGCCACCAACATGTGCCATACTGCGTGTCTCCAGGTGCAAGCCATTTTTATTAATACGATTATGTTTCACTTATTCAATATCTCATGTCATTTTACTAAAGAGTGAAACAGAAAGTATGGAGACTGGTTTTGCTGCTTGAAAGGTATGTAAAGAAGCGTCACTAAAAAACACTTGGTAGGGGGTGAGAGTGGCAGCTCTACTCACTGACACTAGTAGTCTCTGGGGATGTACAGGTGATGAAGGTGAGAGACACATTGGTGCTGCAGGGGTCCAAAGGGCTCCACTGCAAGCAAGGAAAATACTAACCCTGGGCGGTGAACTCCGCTCCGCTCGCGGAGTTTGCGGAGTTTTCTGCACTCGTCAACATCAAGTTGGCGAGCGCGAGCGTGGAAAATCAACATCCCGGCGAGATTTCTCAACGCGGGGGGGGGGGTCAGGTTTCTCATTGCGAGTGGTCGCGTATGCTCGCGACAGCTCGCGTTGAGAAACTGCCCGTTCGCGTTGAGAAAGCTGCCGCTCGAGTAAAAATCTACTCGAGCGGCAAAAAGGAAAGCAGGGACCGCTTGCACTGTGCATGGTGCTGTTCGCAATGATTGCACAGTGCGGACAAGCATCCGGCACTGTGCAATCACCGCGAACTGCATTTTTCTATCGTACTCCGCCGCTCGCGGAGCTCCGCGTAGTGCGACAGAGTTTTTTTTGCACTTCGCGGTGTTCCCAGGGCTAGAAAATACCACTTCTATGTGGTTACATATTACAAGATTGCCATGAATTGGCTACAGTGGGCCCAACAGAGCCTTCTGCCCGGGTGCCACTGCTTCTGTTACAGCTACACCTTTGGAGACACTCATGTGGAATTCAAGTAACTTCACCTCCTCACCCCATCTACACAACTCTTCAAAAACCCCATCAACGGTGAAGGAGTCGAAGGGACACACCAACCATATCTATACAAGAAACAGAGTCTCAAAGTAATCCTGCCCTTGTCCACCCTCACGAGTTCTATGTCTGTGAGGTAGAAGCAGCCATAACACGCTGGGAAGGAGTGCAGTCTGTGCTGTTTACTTGGGGCAGGCAAGCAAGGTGTGAGGAAGAGAGCAATGAAAAAGATGCATAGCAGAATAAATAGAATGATATATCTTGTGTCAGGCCACCATTTTACCCCATCAAACATGAGCCGATGCCAGAGCCTATTTGTAACTTTTCTTGCCCTGTTGCCTCACTCTCCACCCCTCTTTTACATAAAATAATACAAAATTTAACTTTGTGTCTCCATCCCCCAGAACTCTCAGAGTCTTGTCCGATGCATGCTTTTGTATGTAATTAACCATTTTAAGTTTCATATCACTCTTCCCCACCTTTTGAGGAATTTTGCTATTCCAGTTGTCAAGATGCTAATGGCTTCTACCGGATCCAGTTCAGGCAAACTGTTTTTTGAAAATTAGGCTATGTATGGAGGGGTGATTTCTCCATTAGGGCTCTAGGGCTGCGACCCTCTGACCCTCTGAAATTCCTACACGTTTCCCTCAAAAAATATTAAATAGATCGATTTATTTAGTGATACAATATTATCTCTAAATATATCAATGTATTTAAGTCTGGGCTGTCAGGCGGCCTGTCCCACCTCGCTCTGAAGCAGGAAATGGAAGCCAGGGTGTAAATCAACTTTCTAAAATGTGACGCATGACACAGGGCTTACCTTTCTAAAGTCTTTCATTGCCATTGTAGTTTAATCTGGTATCCACTGTAGGTCAATGATGCTGTCAGTGTCATGGTTTTGTGTGTCGGAGACTGCATCCCTGCGTAAGGCCAGAAGTCCATCATTCACAGGCAAATATCCCACCCTTTCTCTTTTGTCACATGGTAGGACTGGATGGAAGCATGTGTGATTCAGCGCCTTGTCCTCGGTAACGGTAAGTGCTATAATGCTAATCTCGTGTTATGTATCTTGTGCTGAGACCCCTGGTCACGTTAACCTCCCCCACTGTGACACCCCAGGCCCTGGCTGCAAGTTACTGGCCCCTTTAGATATGGAGCAGCTGTATTTTTCCCCTGTGAAATTTATCCAAAAGAGGAGCAGGGTTATTGTTCCATTGCGAAGCTGATCCAAATATCTGCTTCAAGGGCAAAGGGAGAAATATGTGCTTATAGTAAAGACAGTTACATACTGTATGGTGTTACAACTGGCCCCATCTTCATGCCCTTAACATTAATGCCAAAAACAGGGATTGATTTATGTATAATGAATGTTAAAAACGTCAAGGTAATGCACGTCAGTGATTTAGTTCCTCTTTTATTTCACATTTTACTTAATCTTACATTCTCCAAGATAGTTAGCTACTTCATCAAGTTGTGTTTCTGTATTTTTTTCTAGCATCTTAATACTTTTGTATACTGCGTGCTTTAAGTCATGCCAGTTGTTTATGAGGGGCTCTGATTGAGAGCTCTGGTACTGAGACAGAAGACAGAGCAAAGTGCCTGTCAGTGGTTTAATCTCTCTGTAGAGCACTCAGAACAATGGTCATGTATTCCAGTTGCAATTGAAATTCTGTGCAAATGTGTGTCAAAATCTTCACAAGGCAAAAGTAAAAGAAAGTAAAGTGCTCAAATGTGAGTGAGTGCAGTGTATGATTAGGGTGGTGAAGTGAGGGAGATGTGAGGAAGAGCATTCCGGGGAGAGGGAAAAGAGGGTGCTGAAGAGGAAAGCTATGAGGGTGAAAATGTGCATGTGGATGATATGTGTGGAGAAAAAGGGCATACATACGTAACATAAAGCGCACATAACTGAAGTTCAATACTTCTTCTACAGCCCTCAATAAAATTTGTTTTACAGTCTCACAATTTCAGAATTGAAACATTTCCAATGTTAATTATTTATAACAAATCATTGTTGTTACTCCTTTATCTTAAAAAGCTAACAACCATTGACAAAGCCAATAGGACTGGCAGGGTTTAAGTGTATTTCATTTGTTGTGTTATATATCTGGATACAAAAACATCTCAGAGAGAAACCAAAATACCAGTAGGGTGGCACACTATGGAAATTACATTAATTAATGTTCCATTTTAGAGAGCCCACACTTTTTTCATCCCACTTAAAGACCTGGGTGCACATATTTCTATATGGCTCATTGCAGCCAGCAGCTGTAGGTGCTTCCCGAAGCCTGGTTAGAGCATTTTCTTCCTAAGTCAATGCCGCATGCAGTGCAAGCACACACTTTCAGGGCCTGAAGTTGTTGCGCTGTACAATTTGCACATTACAGCATCTGTTGAGCATATTAATGCAGTAAGATATCGGGCAGTTTTTATTCTGTTTAATATTTCAAGACTTTACATTCCCACTGCTTTATACACCTTGCTTTCTCACTAAATTCATTTGCTTTAAAATGCATCAATTGCCAATGTCTTTTCAAATTTTTCTCTGGAGGTGGACCCTCCTAGAGCCCACGTTTGTCCATTAAGCTTGCTTTTTTCACTCGCTACATAAAAGTCATACCCAACTTTTACTCCGCACCACTTTCAAATGTCACCAGCCACCACTGTACATATGTATGTCAGAAAAAGGGAAAATGGTTCAAATATACCACCAACTGAAACCATGAAAATCCATTAGATAACAGCACCAGCTCCGAATTCTAATGAAACATTATATGTCCATGCTAGTAGTTAATGACATTTGCATTGCACTGGCCCCCTGAGAACATGATTACGGCTTTCTTCAGGACAGGGGTCAGCCACCAGTGAAGACAGTGTTTTTGTCCCATCACTTTTCTAAACGTTATACACATAGGGGCAGATTTACGAGCTGCTCCATATTTACAAGGAGAGGAAAAGCCACCCTGCGTGACTTTTCCTCTCCTTGTAAATACGGCCCCTTCACACGCAGCACTTTGCGGTGAAGGGGCGTTCCATGGGTGTTGCTGTGGGTGTTCCCACGCAACACTCATGGAACAAGACACATCTCCAGAATTACGAGAAATCGTAACTCTGGAGATGCGTCTGAAAGCTACGCCACCCTAGAGGTGGCGTAGCGAGGCGCACCGAGGAGAAATGTTTTCATTTCTCCTCGTTTTTTCCTCTTTCAATGCGTGCTGCATTCTGCAGCACGCATTGAAAGAGGAAAATGCCTGTAGTGATTGTTTTTGTGCAGGAAGGTTCCCCTTCCTGCACAAAAACAATCTCCCCACGACGCAGGCATCCTTGCACCATGGTGCAAGGGTGCCTGCGCCGGCGCATTGCTGCAGTTTGTGCGCCAGCGCAGGGGGAAGCACAAGGATGCGACATATTCTTGTAAATATGTTGCATCCCTGTGCTTCAAAACTAACGCAGCGCGGCGCAGCAAAATGACTTGCTGCGCCGTGCTGCGTTAGTTCAACGTAAATCTGCCCCTTAGTGGGCTTCAGAGGAATAACCAACTTGATGCTAATGGCTCGCCTCCTAGCCAGTGTCCCTATTGCAATACTTGAGAGACTATTTTTAATCCTTTGTTGTGGTATCAATAATCAAAATTTTGTCATATTGAATCCTTCATCTCTCGCATGCACTCTACTGTGCAACAGGCATATTTAATGAAGTGTCAGGACTTAAGAGAGAGACTGTCAATATCATGGGCATTTTTAGCTTTTTTTCCAGATCGGGATGGCCACACCCCAAGAACTCTTGTAAAGTCGACAATAAATGCTGAGAACTTGCGAGACATCTGAGGAACATCACGCAGTCTCTGTCTCTCCTCCAGCCTCTGTCCCATTCTGATTGTATCTTTCGTTCCCTTTTCTTTCTATCCCGTCTGCGTTCTTTGTCCCCCTCCATGTCTCTGATACTATTCAGACAGCTTACAAGGATTACCAATATCACAGAATGTGAAGTAATGCATATTTTGGACAAGCCATCAAAATGTTTGCCAAACGTCACACTACCATATTTACTGCCACTGCTAAATAAGAAATGTTGTTGATGGTTTTGAGTTAAGCATTTAACCGTTCATCAATATGACAGTCTGGGAGCTGTTATGACAGCATTTTGATAGCATTCTTCCTATGATTTAGCTGGATTTCGCTAGCACTGACGTTTCAAGATGTCCACTCCATTTACTGCAGTCTAACGACCCTTTTCTTGTCCCCTTGTTGTTTCTATGGGTGGTGGACTTTTGTGGCAGACATTATTTGAATAGGCTGCCGTTGGTTGAACAGAGTTGCTGAGGCACTGCTGAAAGGGGAACGTGTTCATCAATTATCGTAGTGAAACAAGATGGCTGCCGGAGGATCTGAGTAGCGATGAAAAACTTTACCACACAGGAATCAGGGAAGGGAAATAGGTTCCTTTACAGTCACAATGTAAAGGCAGCCCCTTGCATGCCTTATCCAATTGATAATTTAGAACATTTAGTTTCTAACTCATGTCTGTGCAGTTTGGGGGCGTCTGTCACGCACACTCTTTTGGCACCTATTTATTTTTATTTATTTAATGCATTTATAGAGCGCCTGAATCACCCCTGAGGGGTATCTCTGCGCTAGGGACAAAGCTGCTGGCAGGCTGAAATAAAAGGAGTTAAAACAAAGCGGATTTAAGAAGTTTCCTAAAGCGAAGGCAATCAGGACAGAGCCTCACATGGATGGGCAGCTGGTTCCAGTAGAAGGGAGCGAGGTATGAAAAGGATTTACCACCTAATCTTGCTTTCCTAATTCTGGGGATATATAGAAGTGATTTGCTTCCTGACCTGAGAGTTCTTGAGGGAGCGTAAGGCTTAATCTTCCTAGTAATATAGAATGGGCCTATGTTCAGTTGCGGTCCGTGTAGGAGTGCCGGCCGGGCGGTGACGTGGGGAGGGGGAGGGGCAGGGTGGGGGGTAGCAAAGTACGGATTACGGACCAATACAGGTAAGTAAACATTTAAATCAATAAAACGAATTTCGTTGTGAGCGCTGCATTGCCAAATGCGATGCAGTGCGCGCAACGAAATTCGTTTTATTGATTTAAATGTTTACTTACCTGTATTGGTCCGTAATCCGTACTTTGCTACCCCCCACCCTGCCCCTCCCCTGCCCCACGTCACCGCCCGGCTGGCACTCCTACACGGACCGCGACTGCCTATGTTATGTAAGGCTTTGTAGACTGTGCAGCAAACCTTGAATTTTACGCGCTTGCGAATGGGAAGCCAGTGAAGTTTTTGTAGTAGAGGGAAGGACGGAGTTTTGAATGGGGAGTTCGTAACAAGTCGCGCGGCAGTATTCTGAACCACCTGTAGCCTGCTGAGGGACGACTCATTGGCAGAGACCAGGAGAGCATTGCAATAATCGAGACGGCTCATGACCATGGTCTGGATGAGAGTTTTCCGCGTGTAATCAGGCAGAAGTGGAAAAACTTGGCGTAACAGACCCAACACATAAAAGCAAGTGCTAGCAGTGTGAGTGACATGCTCTTTTAATGTTAGCGCACGATCAAGGCGAATGCCCACATTTTTGACTAAAGATTTGGGATTAGGGCACGTGCCGAGCGCTACCGGCCACCAATTCGGGGACCAGAGAAGAGGGGCGTCTCCAAAGAGCATTATCTCTGTTTTACCCGCATTAAGCTGTAAGAAATTACTTTTCATCCATTCTGCAATAGCAGCCATTCCTCCCGAGAAAATGGACACGACCTGGGAAGAAGATTTCTCAAAAGAGAAAAGAAGCTGAGTGTCATCAGCATAAGAGATGGGCAGAAAACCATGGGACCTAAGAAGGTTGGCCAAGGGGGCAATATAGATGTTGAACAATGTAGGGCTCAAACAAGATCCCTGAGGAACACCCTTGGTCACTTCCAGTGTTTTTGACCGGAAAGGACCCAGATTAATAGTCTGAGTGCGATCGGACAGTAAGCTGGTCATCCACTGCAAGGCCATACCACCGAGTCCAATCTCCTTCAGGCTCCTCAGCAGAATCGTATGCGACACCGCGTCGAATGCTGCGGAAAGGTCCAACAGCACAAGAATGGTGGAGTGGCCACTATCTAAGGTCATTCTGATGTTATCAGTGACCTTTACAAGCCCGAAGGGATAGAGTCTAGAGCACAAGCCCCTGATCACTGCCAATATCACATCCCTTTTCCACCTAAGACCCATGCAATATGCCTCTTAGGACTCCGATTTAACTCTATCGGGGCTCATCATTGTCTCATGATTTCTTACACGGAAAGATTGGTGGTCACTCTCTTCATGGCAAAGCCAGAGTTTTGGCAAGTAGTACAAACATAAACAACTGGCATGATTTTCATCCATTGGAAAGATACTCATGTTGATGAACCTGGTAGGATTCCAGGCTGAGCCAGTCCTGCATTGTTGTGAGTATGTGACCTGGATCAGATAAGTAAAGCAGGTCTCCGAATTATTTTCTCAGCATCAAATAGGTTATTGGCATATTTTGTATAATGCTGAAGTCTCTTTCTCATAGGGGAACCTCTGCAGTGGACATTGTGAGTGTGAGTGCTAAAAAGTATATAAATGTATTACCCCCAGGTCCCTCCTGTCCTCGTCCCATCCCTGAACCAAGTGGAGATGACCATCTCCGCGACAGAAAAAAAGAACAGGAGCATGCTGGGATACCCAACCCACTCCCTCCCACTGGGAGTACATAAGCGGTACCAGCCCAGCATGCAGCCTGTTCTTTTTTACTGTCTTCCGATAGGATGGGAAGTGTTTGGACTTACCTGCTGGGTTTCTTCACTGGACGACTCGTCGGGGCTGCTGGGCTGTCCTCGCCGTCCTCTTTCCGCATTCTCCTGGCCTGCCGGGCTTGCCAGGAGCCGCGTTGGATTCCGACCGGCCCTTTGCGACTGGGGCGCCGTTCCTCCCAGTCTCTTCCGGGTTGCAGTGCGCGTCTCCCTGTGGCTTGGCCGGTCTGGGGGGCGCGCTGCTGCGGATGTTTGGCGGGTCCTGGGGCTCTGCTGGGCGATGCTCCTGGGCTCCCTGCCTGGCGTTTGGTGTCCTGCCGGCCTCCTCCTCTTCCTGGCGCCCCTGCTGTTTGATGGGACGGTGCGGGGCAGGCCTTGCTGTGGCATCGGAGGCCGTTTTCGGCGGGCTTCTCCGCTGGGCGCTGGTTTCCTGGATGGCACCTGGGCTGGCTCTTGGGGGGCAGTGGGCTTGTGGTGCGCTCTTCCTGCCCCCTTGGTGAGTACCGTGTAGCTGTTCCATTTTTTTCTCTCTGTTGTTATGGCGCTTTGCGTGGGGTTCGCTTGCGACCCTGGGGTGGTGTGTCTTCCACTTGCCCTCTTCAGATGTTTGGGATGATGGCGTTCTGGGGGATGCCTGGTTCAGCGGCTGGGCCTACAGGAGATGCCGGTGTTTGGCCCCGGGGCCTCATACATGCCATGCTTGCGCTCTACAGATTTGCGCTGGACATGGCTGGTCTCCCTGCGGCCTTGCCATGTGAGTTCCTTGCTTTCTTTCAGGTGCTGTTGGATCCCATCGTCCTCAGGTCTCTCCCGGTGCTGGTGGTTTCCTGTTGGGGCTTCTCTTTGCAGGCTCCTGTTCCTGCATACTGGCCCTCTGTCCTTTGCTGGTTGTGTGAGGCGTGGGTCCGAGTGCTGTCTGGGTCCGCGGCCCTTGTTGTCTCCGGCCTGGTTCTCTGCCTCCACTGCCCCCTGCTCCCGGGGTCCTCGCAGCCCTTCGTCGTTTTCGGCAGCCTGCGGCTTTGGCTCCCCTGCCTTCGCTGTGGGTCCTCTGTCCTGTCTTGGGCCGTGGTTTCCCCTGTGTCGCTGCTTTTTTTTGCGGGTTCTGCCTGGGGCGGGTCCTTTGGGGGGCTTCCTCCATGTGTGTTCCTGGGCCTTCTGGCTTTTCGCTTGCTCGGCGCTTGTTGCTGGTTGGCGTCTGGGCTGGGGGTCGGTCTCTGTGGGCCTGCTGTTGGCCTGTCCCCCTGGTGCGTGCCGCCTGGCGGTTTCTTGCTTGCTGTGCTCTCCTGCTGTGCTGGCCTGCATCCTTGGCTTCTGTTCCTCCTGCTGCCCGCTCTGTGGTTCGGCCGGGTCGGCCCTGGTTCGTCCCTGGTGTGGTGTCTGCTTGCTGGGCCGTGGCTCGATTTGGTGCGGTCTCTCCCGGGGATTGTTGGCTTCTTCTTGTGGCCTCTTTGCTCTGTCCTCTGGGCCTCCGGCCCTCCTGCCCTGCAGCTTCTGTTCTCCCTTTTTGGCCCTGGTTGGTGCCTGGTTGGGGGTCCGCCTGGGTTAGCCTGTTGCTGTAGCCTGCTCTGGTCGTCACTGGCTGCTTGTCGGGGGTTTTTGCCTTTTTTTGGGGGTCCTGGTGCCTTGCTCTTCTTGGGCTTCCTTCGGCTGCCTGCTGCCCATCCGCCGTTTGGTTCCTGCCCTTCTGTGGGTTCGGGCCTGGTGCGTACCTGTCTGGGTGCCTGCCTGCGGTTTTCGCTGTTGGGCGCTTCTTGCATCCTTCCGGGTGCTTCTGCTTGGCCCGGGCTCAGGGTGTCTGGTTTCTTCTTGCCCTTCCACGGGTTAGCTGGGTCCTTCCCCTTGTTTTCCGTGGGGGTGGGGGGGGCTGTTGTGCCCTTCCTCTGTCCTGGTGGGCCCTTGGCCTTGTTGGGCTGTTGGCTCCGGGGCGGTGATGGTTGTGCCCCTGGTGGGGTCTGGCTGGAGTTGGCTGGGTTTGCGTCTCGCCTGCTGCCGGGTTGTGTTGCCTGCTGGGGTTTGGTTTCCGGTTGTGGTTTCCTTCTCCCCTCTTGTGTTTCTCTTGGTGGCTTGGTGCGCTTTGGGCTTTGCTTCTCGCCTGCCGCTCCCTTTTGCCTCCTGTGGTGGCTGGGTGTCGTTGGTCTTCCTTGGCCTCTGTCTTGGGTGGCCCCTTGTTCTTCGGGTGCCCAGGTCCTGTGCCCCGCCCTGTCTGCTGTGCCCTTTCCCTGCTTTGTGGGTGTTGGGTGTTGGCCTCCCCTGGTGTTTGGGCCGCTTTGCTGCTTCCCGCTCCTCTCTTTCCGCCTTGGGGTTACGGTTGGCTTTGCCTCGGGTCTGGGGCTCTGACCTTTCCCCTTTGGGGGCCTGTCGTTGGGCCTGTGCTGTTTTCTCGCTCCCGTGCGGGCGGCTTTCGGCCTGTAGTGTCGGTGGCCCTTGCTCTCTTGTTGGCTCTGGGTTGTTCGTTCTCCCCTTGTTTGAGTCTGTTCCCGCACCCCTGGTGGGAGGTGTGCCTTTGGCTTCTCCGGGCTCCTCTCCTTTGGTTTCTGGTGCCTGGGTTGTTCCGGTGTGCTGTTGGGGCCTGGGCTCTGCCTCTGTTGGGTTTGCCCTTGCGGTGCCTGTGTTTGGCCTCCCATTCGCTTGTGCATGTGGGTCACTGGTACTCCTCTTGGCTTGGCTTTGTCTGGCCTTGTGCTGTGGGGCCCTTGGTTGCTTTGGGGTCCTCTTTTGATCCCTTCTTGGGTCCTTTCCTGACCGCTCGTTCTCTTGGGCTTTTGGAGTTCTTTCGGGCTCTTCCTGCCCGGTGGTTCTGGCCCTGGTGTTCCCGGTCCTGGACTGGTCTTCTGGCCTTTCCTGTGCCGCTCCTTTGCAGCTGGCTGTTGCGCTGGGGCCGTTGTGTGGGTTGTGTGGTGTGGGCTGCTGGGCTCCCTCCCTGTCTTCCTGCTGCTTCTCCTCTCTGGGTGGCCTGGCTGTGGTTGGCTGCTGTGCCTTTCCCTGTGCCCCTTTTGGTTGCAGGTTTTTTGCCTCTCCTTCCGGGTCCTGGTGGCGCCGTGTTCGGGGCCTCCTGGCTGGCTGGCCTGCCGGTTTCTCCGGCTGGCTTCTTGGGCGTTTGTGGCTCTCCTGCGGGGTTGGGCTGTTGGCCTCCTTGTTGGTCTTTCCTGTTTTGCCCTTCTGCAGCTCCTCTTGGGGTTCGCCTTCGGTGGTTCCTTGGTGTCCTCCTTTGTCCCCCTGGCGGTTGGATCGGCTCTTGGTTGGTGGCGGTTCCTCCTTCCCAGTTCTGGGGTTTGGTTTTCCCGGTTCCGTGTTCGGCCTCTGTTGTTGTCTTTCTTGGTTGTGCCCTGGTTTTGCCCGGGTCTGCTTCGGGTTGAGCTTCTTTGCCCTCCCTGGCCTCCGTTGGGCGGGTTGCTGGTTTTCGTGTCCCAGTGCCTGCTGCTTTGGGGGTGTGCCTTGGGCCTGGCCGCTTGGCTGGTTCCTGTGCCCCGGGTTCTTCTTCCGGTGTGGCGGGCCCTTTTTTTTGCTGCGGCTCTTCGGTGTCTCTGCTGGGGTTGGCCGCTGGTCATTCCTGCCCTGTGGCCTGGGCCTTCTGTGTGTTTCTGTGCCGGGTTCCCTGTTGCCACTGTTGTCGGCTGGGTGTGGGCTTGCTGGGGTTCCCTGCCCCCTTTTCTTCCTGGCTGTTCCTCTGGGTCGGTGCCTGTTTTCTTGTCTGGTTTGGCCCTCTTTGGTCTTTGCGGCTCTGCTGGTGGCTTCCCCTGGTGTGTTGGGGTTGGTCCTGTGGTTGGTTGTGTCTTTCCTTGCTGTCTGGCTTTGGCGTGCCTCTTCGGTTTCGTTTTCCTGCCCCTCGCTTTTTTGGTGTGGTCATTTGTTGGTTCCTGCGCCTGTGGGTCGCCTTCTTCCCTGTTCTGGGGGGTTCGCTCTCTGTCTTGCTTCTGCTGTGTCCCTTCCTGGGCCTTCGGCCGTGCCGCCCTGTGCGGCCTGTTCTCCTCTGCTCTTGGCCGTTGGGCTGGGTTGGCCTGTTTTGTCCCTGGTTGGGTGGCCGCCTGGTGGTGCCTGGGGCTGTGGCCTTCCCCCTTGGCGGTTGCTCTGTTGGGGCGCTTCCGATTCTCCTGGGCTCCCTGTGGTGGTTCAGTGGGTGGGGTTTTGTTTTGGCCCCTCTGGTTGTTCCCTTGGGACTTGGCTCTGGGTACGGGGCCTCCTTCTGGATTGCCTGGGGAGTTCTTGTGCTTTTTTGCTGGTCGTCCCCTGCTGGTTTTGGGGTCTCGGCTCTGTCCGCTTGGTTGGGGGAGTGGTTGGTTGTGTGCTCCTGCCTGCGTTTTTCTCCTTTCTTGTGGGCTCCTTTTGCTCCTGTGGGGTGCCGTTTTTTGGTCTGGTGCCCGTGGCGTTGGTGGGGGTCCGGAAGGCCGTGATGTCTGCTTTGGTATTCTCCACTTGGTTCAGGGATGGGACGAGGACAGGAGGGACCTGGGGGTAATGTCCTATTACTTACCGGTAATCTTCATTACTCCTGGTCCCGTTGTCCTCGTCCCATCCCTTACGCCCATCCCGGCCTTCCGGTTGTTGGCTTGCTATTTTCAGGCTGCATGCTGGGCTGGTACCGCTTATGTACTCCCAGTGGGAGGGAGTGGGTTTGGTATCCCAGAATGCTCCTGTTCTTTTTTTTTTCCGTTGCGGAGATGGTCATCTCCACTTGGTTCAGGGATGGGACGAGGACAACGGGACCAGCAGTAATGAAGATTACCGGTAAGTAATAGGACATTTCTGCACAGCTGCCATCCCCCTTACCCTGTTGAATGAGTGAGAGCAATCTTCATGCCTTTATCCTACCTACATATTCACTGTATTCTGTGCACAAATTGGGTGCAATGCCAGTGGCTTGCTGGAGATAGCAAACTGCAGTCCCTGCGTATTCTGAAACTTTGTTAACTAGCCCTAAAGTGCATTGTCACCAGTGAAAAAAAGTGCAAATAAACGAATTACATCTGCAATGCACGCTCGCAAACACATCTTCTAAATAAGCAAAGTGCACTTCTCCACAGGCACTATCCTCATACTGCAAAGGCTTTTTAATGTAATGTTCTGGTCACTCTTCATAGCAAGTCTGCATAGCTGACTGAAACGATGCTCTTGTGATAGCCTCAGGCCTACATTTTGGAACAACTTCCTCCAAAGACATACCATTCTTCTCCCCAATACGTCATGTATAAGTTAATATTTTGATTCTGCTAATGAAAAAAGAGCTACACCGAAAAAATATTATGAAGTTATATTGAATGATCTTACATTTACCATTCATCAGCATACTTTGAACAATATGTCGGCAGCGATTAATTTCCCGTAATATCAGACTGACCTCGGCGATGAGAAAGCTTGAGTTTCGCTGAGAAGTGAAAACAATGTAACACTACACTGCTAATTAGGGCACGCTTTCTGTACGCCAAAACATATATATCATTAATCTTATACATTTACAAGTGTCCCACATTATTGATAATATTGTGGCAACGTTTTAAAAAAAAACATATCGGCAGCTTATTTTGCATTTCTAACAATATACAATAAATAATCTGAAATTTTTGCTGCTTAATATCTGCCATAACGACATTGATAGCATATTCACAAAATTAACTTCTTTGGCGAGTGGAGAGATCGATTTATTACATATAGATTAGTGTCATATGTATCAAACAGTAAATGTTGGAGAGACTTATTTCTTTTTTTTTTGGGGGGGGGGGTTTATTATGGATATAAAGAGAGCGAACTTGACTCAACGGGCATTAACACATTGCACACCAGTAACGAAAGCACAGTGCACCTAACAGATACAAACACAAAGAAACGAGGTGCAATGACCAGGATGAAATATAAGTGGGAGACAGAAAAAATGCTGGCACGCAAATCAAATTATATTCACTGGCTCCAGAAAAATCACTTTACTTGTTGAAGAATTCAACACAAGTGAGCTGACAAGCAGTGGAACGCCCCATCATTGATCAATGAGAGGTAAATGAGATACCACATTATATTGTGTGATGATTTTGGGATGGTTTTTCCACATACTAAACATGGAGCTGTCAGATGTTGCCACAATGCCATCATTTATTTGTCTACATTCTTGCTCAGTAGTGTGGCGGGAATATAGATGTAATGTGCCACTGCGCGTACGTGTTAGCGTGCTTGAGTGTGAGATTGCGTGCGCGTGAGGATGTGCGCAAGTGCGTGCCTGTATTTGCGCATGCTGTTGCGCGTGTGTGCGTATGACTTATTTCTTCAGTAAACGCAGTATAGGTGCAATAAGCAAGGCGATAGAAGTAGTGAACCACTGCAAGCGACCCAGCTGCCTGCCACTCAGGCCTTCTCAGTCCGTTTTCACAGCCCCGCTTCACACATATGCTTTTTTCCCAATTATAATATTCGCACATATGTTTCTGTTTTGATGTTTCGGGCTATTCTTCCTGCCCTGGGAAACAAGCTGCAGAGTCATTATTCACCTAATCACTGTAATGGTTTAACATCGGATCTGCCCTGCGCCTCAGCGCCGGGGCTGGGGTAGCCAACAGCTATATTTTAACACTTCCCTTTCTTTGAACCCTCAATTAACTGGCATCGCTTTCGATAAAAGTTAAAGATCGCAGTTGACTCGGGTCTCCTTTATCCCCCTCCTTCAAGCCCTGAGATTGCGACAGATAAAATGAAACACATTTTCTTCTTGGAAGAGGTAGAAGTGACACGCCTCTGTCCGCTTGCAAGCTTCACGCCATCCATCATAAGCCATTACAAATTCGTCAGCTTGGATCAATTTTGCCTGCAAGTTCAAAAGGAAATACTTACGCCTGAGGTTACTTAGATCTGTGCATGTGGATATTATTAAACGTGTTTTCCTAGGTGCTTTGCATATGTAGCATTTTGTATCCCGAGTCATTTTGGCATCTTTTGATATTTAATGTGATTCTATGTAAACAACAAAGGTGGTAGATTATATATATTTACATGTTCTAATCTATGGTGAGTGGCGGTATCGATTCTTTACTTTTAGGATAGTATCTATGCATTTAAACAGTACATGTTGGGGAGAGTATTTATTTTTGTGTTTGTTGTGTATCTACACAGAGTAAACCAGGCACAGCGGCCCTCAAAGCATTGCTCCCCACAAAAGAAAGAAGAGTAAATCCAACAGGCATAAACATAAGGCGTGTGGAATGGCCTGGGTAAAGTATAAGAGGGAGAAGAAAAACTACAACTGGGAAAATAAACTTTTAAAGAGTCACAGGCTTTCGGATAGTTCACATTACTTAGAAAAAGATGTTAATGAATGATTTACATCAGACCAATTCTATTAAGAAAGAGATCTATTCCTATCTGTCTTCAGTCTTATCAATTAATCAATCAGGATTTAGAAAGTGTGGCTAATCACCTGATAGGGTATCCAGGAGCTTCCAGGCCCCGAGGCTGATTCGAACAGCCAGCTATTGAGGGCCTTTCGGAATTCCGGAAGTGAGGTGATGGAGCATGGATTCGAGAAAATGAAACTTGCTCGAGGAAATCCCCTATTAACTTTTACTAATCATTTAAAAAACTGTAGATAAGACGAAACTAATATACACCAGACACCAACACATGGGGAGAGAAGCTTACGCATGCTTAAGCTAATGGAGAATAAAAAGCAACGCAACCAAAACCGCTTTAATTTGCAAAAATGCTTTGCGCATGTGCGAAACTGAATTATGCAGACATAACGTGACTAACTCGCTTTGAGAGGGAAAACCTCGCGCATGCGCAAGAAAAAGCTAAACGTGGTCTTGAGGTACCGCGTGCCTGGCATCTGCTTGCTTGAATTTAAAGAAGGCTGCTGCTGTTAACGCTTTTGCCTAAAAGAGATAATAACCACATGGGATAGAGTAGAAGTGGGTGGTGAACAGTGAGAATTTTATGTATAAGAAAATAACACCTGTTTATGATTCCTTTATTAATAGTGTACATTCGGGCCTGCTAAGAGCTTGACAGAAAAAGAAAATGGCGATGGACAACTAGAGATCACGCATGCTCAGATAGTCCAAGATGTGACCCAATGACCGAAAGAGCTGAATGACTGCCAAGGACAGAAGACCTGAGAAAAAGAAGACATGTATCATTCGTCTATGTAGTCTGTATTGAATAAATTATTGTGACTGGCAACAATATATGCATGGTAAGAGGACAATATGAATGAGCTAAAGGGGAAGGGCTAGTTAACAATAAAGGTCTTGGTAAAAATGTATATGTCAGCATGATGTGATGGAGACTCCCCTACCCCTGTCCAATCATATTCCGTATTTTAGTAAAAATTGCAACCCTTGAGGGTGGGACATGTAGAAATAAATACTATAACTACAGTAAGTTGAGGTTAGTCAGTGCTGCTGCTGCTTATGATGAGAGAGATTGATCGATCATTCATTCGACGCTGAGAGAGAGGCGAGAGCAGTCTGGGAAGATTCAGATCCAAACGACAGCCTGATTAGATTCGAAGATTGCGGAAGAATATCGAGGAGGGAGAGAGTGTGAGAGAGGGAATCGCCCTGGTGCGTCAGGTTGCAGAAGAGTCTAGTAAGTATTGGTCCTGTCCTGATCCTGTCCTTTAGTCTTTGTTTCCTGATTCTAAGTCAGGGGACCTCCACCAGTCCTTTGGCCAGGGGGTTGGTTTTCGGTTATCCTCTTATTAGGTAAATGACAGTCTATCTCAGATTTACATATTTCTTTGCAAATGTACGTTGATATATGCCTTTTGTCTCTACATCTATCCACTCATGCATTTGAGTTTTTGTTGAATAAGGATGTGTAATTGAATGTATTTGGCTGAATGAAAATCTCTCTATCCTATTAAAGAATGATGGGATTTGCACTGTGAATCTGTAATAAATGAGCGTTCAAAGTTATGACTGAAAAAAATAGATAAAGCTTATAAATTTTATTCAGAGTCTGTGGTCATTTCACTAAGAGCTGTGCATCAGTTAGGAAGCTGTTAATATCACCATCAACTAACTCAACTAATGGTCCATCGACCAGAAGAAGAGTGTTGATTTGTGAAGATTACTTAGGCATAGAAAAAATGTCAATTTAACCTGGATTGTGGTTACAGGGACATAACTAATCAGAACTTAAGGGAATTATAAAACTTGACCGCCCCAGCGGAGCTCCCAGGGAGTGTGGATGACCATTATTTTTTTAAAATGAACATGTATATGGGTCCATTGTTGTGAAATAATTCAAACCTGGGAGGGGCTTCTGCTGGATCAGTTTTTCTGGTAGCAGAGTTATGGTTATTATTGATTAGTTTGGTGATTATTGATTAATTGATGTTTAACACTAAGAGTTAGTGTCGCGTTTTATGTTGTCTGGAAGTACAGGTACAGAGATACCTGGGAATCCCGGGAATGGAATTTAGAAGAGGGTGGTAAGGAAATCACACTGCAGAAGGTTACTCGTCTGTCGTCATAATACCTAAAAGCTACGGAGGGCTGTAGGTGTTATATTAGGGACTATATCGTATAAGAGTCAAGTGTGAGTGATAGCGAAGGGTCCACCTGTGAAACTTTGGCCTTACCCAAAGGAGGAGTACCCCTAGAGGAGTAATGGGTCCTCCCCGAGCTTAAGTGAAGGGTAAACAGTGGTTTTTACTCGCAGTATAAAGAAGTACTTTCTCTTTGAAGCAAGTGAATAAACTATCTTTGGATTAGTGGGGCAGACAGAGTAGCGCTATTTTTACGTTGTTACTAACAGAAAAAAAAATTATTAAGAAAGTTTAGAAAATATATTGTCGTATTACCTTGTGAAGGGAGGGTCAGTAGCCGGAGTCATACTGACGTCACAAAGAGCTGCGCTGATATTGGTTGAGACAGTGGGCGTGTAACAAGTACAGATTGTAAAGGGAGGGTCAGTAGTAGGAGTCATACTGACGTCACCAAGAGCTGCGCTGGCATTGGTCAGACAAGTGGGTGTGTTGAAAACTCTGATTGGTTGGTAGACAAGAACCGCGCTGGTATTGGTTGCGGAAGAGAATACGTAGTGAACCCTGATTGGACTGAGGGGGCCTGATTCACAGAACTAACTTACGTCAAAAATGTAAAGTTAGTACTTTTTGGTATTCACAGAATACACTTACTCATTTTGGTATTCACAGAATGAACTTACTCATTTCGGTATTCACAGAAGTTAGTAGTCCTAACTTTAGGACTCCTAAATGCCTTCTGTGAATACCGAAAGTCTTAAAGTTAGGATTTTTCTCAGTTTAGGAGTAGTAAAGTTAGTAGTCCTAACTTTAGGACTCCTAAATGCCTTCTGTGAATACCGAAAGTCTTAAAGTTAGGATTTTTCTCAGTTTAGGAGTAGTAAAGTTAGGACTCCTAACTTCTGTGAATACCGAAATGAGTAAGTTCATTCTGTGAATACCAAAATGAGTAAGTGTATTCTGTGAATACCAAAAAGTACTAACTTTACGTTTTTGACGTAAGTTAGTTCTGTGAATCAGGCCCTTGGTGTGAGACTCACTGGTATTGGACGAGTGTTGGCGAATAGGATACGTGAGAATACGGAAGAAGTTTCTAAGTTTTGATTGCTGAAACCACTAGTTACAGGGATCGGAAGGATGAAGCTGATTAATAAAATCAAAAATTTCTTTAAAAAGGATAAGCGTATAGTAACCAGAGAAGGAATTCTTATGCCACCCCCTAATATGCCTGCGTCCTTTATGATGTTGGAACGGGGATATCATACTTGTGTCTGGTTGGAAAATTGGGAAGAGTATACGAAAGGAGATGGTGTTTTAGCTTTTCCTGAACATGGTACATTTAATGTAAGGATTCTTCAGAATTTGAGAAATCGGATGAATTCATTAGAACCAAGTCCTCGGTTAACGCAGTATGAAGCTTTGGAGGAATGGGAAGTTGAGGCATTTGAACGAGAGAAATACAGAGGAGGTAGAAGAATAAATAGAGGATTTTTACCTAGATATCTGTTTGACAATCGAGGAGATCAGATGAAAAGATGGAGAAGAGCTGTAGTAACGGAAGGCTTGTATCCAGTGTTGATGGCTGAGGATCAAGCAGGTAATAAGTGTAAAGAAAAAATGAAAAATATAGGAACAGGATGTGAAGAATCTGATGATGAGTTATTAGAAGACCTTTTAGATAAAAGACCTCCAACTTATCAAGAAAATGCTAGAGACCCAACTCCAAGTGCGCCAATGATGGAAACTCCATTAGTTCCACAAGTTTTATATGATCAAACAGTCACCCGAGCATTACAGGAAAAAGAACGGGATGCGTTGAATAAAACAAAAGAAGAGATAATTCAGAAAATAAATCAGTTAGGTTTGAATGCTGAAGCCCTGACAGTACCAGTAACGATTGGTCCTGTTATTCCATTGTATGGTGATAAACGAGATACCCCGAGATTACAAACAGTGACAGTTCCACAGAATAATGCTAGGAAAGAGGCAGAAATGTTAGAAGATCAAATTAGTGAGTGTGATTCAAATATTTCGTTACTAGATCTCCCTAATCTTGAAACGGTGACTGAGACCCCGAAGAGAGTTACACCAGTAAATACAAGAAGAAAAGAACAGAATGTCACTCCAGTAGCAGGGAACTCTAAAGGATTTGCACCAGAAGACCTAGAGGAATGGGCAAAAGGATTAGACAAGTAAAAACCCAAACACCAAATATAGATGTAGGCAAGTTGAAAGTAGATTTAGAAGAAATGATTATTGGTACTATAAGCTAAGACAGATTAGGTTCATATGGAGATGATGAATTGTTGTTTTTGTGCAAAAGTATAACTTGGAAAGCAAAGAATCTTCATGAGAGGATAGTAGAAGTGGCTTCAGAATTTGGAATAGACGTAGAAAGGTCTAAAATATTACAGAAACCATATAAAGAAGAATTTACTGAGAAGGATTTAGAAAGTTTGAATGCGTCAGGAAGGAGATTACAGATAAAAGAATTAATGTATATTTTGAAGAAATGGGGAGATGTAGACCGAAGGAGAGGTAGATGGACAAGGAAAAGGGATGAGGCAGCTACAAAGGAAACATCTGCATTTCCATTAAGAGAGACAGAACAGGTTGAAAAGGTGTGCCCAATGAGAGAAGTTCCTGGTGGTGGATATGTTCATATTACTTGGTCAAGACAGGATATTTTGTCTTTTACAAATGATTTCCCGAGACTGAGAGAGAAACCAATTGAATGGTACAAGCAGGTAGAAAGATTTGTGAAAGTTTCAAAGGTATTATTAAAGGATTTGGATGGCTTGTTTGACATAGTGGTACCAACTGATTTGTGGACAGAATGTAAAATTACTATTGATTGGCCAACTGAAGAGTATCCCAGAGATGCAAGGACAGGTGCGCCTTCAGATGAAGTGATGAAAAAGTATCAACAGGTGATTACTTTCTTGAAGGGGAAAATTCCCCCAAAGGAAACAGATTGGGTTAAGATAGATGAACAACTCAAGAACCAAAAGAGTCAGTACACGCGTACTACGAAAGGCTTTTGCAAGTATTCAAGCAGTATAGTGGATTTGAAAATATTGTTGACAAGAATATGGGACATTTTGTGTATAGGTTTGTGTATGGACTAAGACCAGAAATTAGTCAGATGATTCAACAGCATATGCTTTGCTGGCAGAGTAAGCCCATTGATGATATTTTGAAGTATGCGAAGTATTGTAGTGATGATATTGATGCACAACACAAGAAACTGAAAGAAAAGATGATGTGGGCACAAGTGAAGCTAGCAGAACACCAAGAGGCACATTCTGGTTCTCAAAATGATAATCAGATGAGCGATCAAAATCAGAATAGTCAAGGATCAAATGGAAATAAAGGAAAAGGACGAATGAGTAGAGAAGAAGCGAAAAAGAAGTTTCCTTGTCATGCGTGCGGAAAGCATGGACATTGGAAGAATGAGTAGAAATGTTCAACAGAATAATGGGGTAAATCAAAATTTAAATCCACAGATGCAGAATGAGGTGGTTGTGAACCAGCAGCAACAGCAACAGGTAGTTATTCCGCAATTACAGGTGCCGCAAGCCCCTATACCCAACCATGTGAACGCTCAGGTGCAGAGATACAGTGTGAACACCGGATTTCATGGAGAGAGTGGTAAGAATACACAAACGATTCAACAATAAGGGATGCAAAGTAATGAGAGTGATTCGGATGTTTCTCAATGACGGTGCCTGAGGGGGGAGGAAGAATGCGTGCTTGGCGCATCCTTGGCGGTAGATCAGTCAGGTCCATTTGTTGAGGGGAAAGTGGAAGGTAATGACATCCCTTTTCTAGTGGATACTGGAGCTACCCATTCTACTGTGAGAGCAGCAGAAATTCCAAACCTACCCCTCTCGGGAGAAACTATCCAAGTTGTAGGAGTCACAAATAAGCAAATAAAAACCCCACTCACTAAACCAATAGAAGTGAATATTGGGAATTTCAAAGACATGCATCGGTTTGTGGTTTGTGATTCAAGTCCAGTGAATTTGTTAGGGAGGGATTTGTTGTGCAAAATGAACTGCACTATCTATTGTACGCCTGATGGTATTGCTTTCCAAACACCTGATGAAGATATAGCTTTCAAAATGATGCTAGCAAAACAAGGAACAGAAGTGGATGAGATGTTTTCACTTCTTACTGAAGATAGTTTGCCTGATGAACTGAAAAACACAGTGAAACTAGACGTGTGGGATTTTACAGGAAAGGAAATTGGTCTGAAGGCAAATGTAGACCCAATTAAAATAATGGTGAAAGAAGGTGCAAATTATACGAACACACCCCAATACAGAATGAGCCCTGAAGTAAAAGCTGGAGTTGCTCCAGTAATTGATCAAATGATTGAACAAGGTATTTTGAGAGAGATAATGGTCAGTCCTTGTAATTCGCCAATCATGGGGCTTAAAAAGCCTAGTGGCAAGTATAGGATAGTGCAAGATTTAAGGAAAATGAATAAGATAGTGGTACCCTGTTGTCCAGTAGTACCAAATCCAGCAGTGATCCTTTATCAGATACCTTGTGATGCACATTGGTACACAGTGATTGATTTGTGCCAAGTATTCTTTTCAATCCCGTTACACCAGGATAGCCAATATCTCTTCGCATTCCGGTTCGGAGACCGTGTTTTGGCATGGTGTCGGGTTCCTCAAGGGTACACAGAGAGTCCCTCAATTTTCAATCATCTTAAAAAAGTGTTTGGAAACATTGGTTATGCCAGGAAATTCAGTTTTAGTACAATACATTGATGACCTATTAGTGGCATTAAAGACACGGGAGGCTTGTGTTACTGACACAATTGCCTTACTGAACCATTTGGCATAAGGTGGGCACAAGGTGTCACCAGAAAAATTACAGTGTTGCCAACAAGAAGTCAATATTTGGGACACAAGATAGAAAAAGGAGTCAGGAAAGTGAAACCAGAGACAATAAAAGTGATTCGACAAATGAGTCTGCCTAAAACTAAGAAAGAAGTATGAATGTTCTTGGGATTGATTGGATATTGTCGACAGTGGGTTAGTGGATTTTCATTGCTTTCAAAACCTTCACTAAGATTGACACTAAAGGATGTGATGAATCCGATTGAATGGGATGATGAAAGAGAGGATGCATTCATAAAATTGAGAGATTGTTTGTGTCAAGCACCAGCGTTAGGAATGCCAGATTATACGAAAGAATTTGTGCTGTTCTGTTGTGAGAGAGAAGGATGTACACTTTCAGTGTTGACCCAAAGACATGGATTGTCACGACGACCAGTGGCATATTTTTCTGCCACTCTGGATCCAGTGGCTGCGGCATTGCCTGGCTGCTTAAAAGCAGTAGCTGCTACCTGTGTGAGTCTGGAGCAGAGTGAATCAATTGTGATGGGACATCCTCTAAAGGTGTATGTGCCACATTCAGTCGAGATCCTTTTAACAAGGACTCGTACTCAGCACTTGACCCCTAGTCGGCTGACTAAGTATGAAAGAGTGATCCTAGGTGCTGAAAATGTAAGTGTGATAAGATGCACCACAGTAAATCCAGCAACCTTGCTGCCGGATCCATACTGTGAAGAAATAAAAGAAGAGGCTGATCATGATTGCTTGGATGTGACAGAAATGTGTACAAAGCCCAGGCAGGATATTTTTGATGTCCCATTAAAAGAATCAGATTATGTATTGTTTGTTGATGGATCATGCTTGCGAAAACAAGATGGAGAACTGAGTTCTGCCTATACTGTGTGTACTGTATCTGCTATTCTAGAAGCATCCTGTTTAAGAGGAGTCAAGTCTGCACAGATAGCCGAATTGACAGCTTTAACAAAAGCATGCAAGATTGGGAAAACATTGAGAATAACCATATTCACGGATAGTCAATATGGTTTTGGGGTTGTGCATGATTTTGGCCAATTATGGATACAAAGGGGATTTCTGACTTCTTCAGGTTCTCTTATCAGGAATAGTAAAAATGTCAAAGAACTATTGGAAGCAATACAATTGCCAAAAGAAATTGCAGTGGTCAAATGTGCCGCACATAAATCAGGAAATGATTATGTGACACAAGGCAACAAATATGCTGACCAGGTTGCACAATTTTGTGCTCAAAATACAATGTCTTTAAACAGAGGGTTGGAAAAAGAAGTTACCAATTGCCAACTAATGTTTTTCTCTGCTTTTGAAACATGGGATGAAGTTAGACAGAATGAGGCAGATGTAAAAGAAAAGGAATTCTGGATCAACACAGGTTGCACAAGAAGAACAGATGATGAAGTATGGGTGTGTCCAGATGGAAGACCAATAATGCCAGACAGTTTGTTATCACAAATGGCAAGAGTATATCATGGAGCTACACACATTGGGAGGGATGCCATGATTAGACACTTCAGGCAGACATGGTACAATCCCAAGTTTACGCTCATTGCAGAGAGTCTCTGCCAGCGCTGTTTGACATGTCAACAGCAGAACCCAGGTAGAAAAACGTTTATCAGTTGGGGAAAAATCGGAAAGGCAGAGGGACCATTTACAAGACTGCAGCTTGACTTCATAGAGTTGCCGCTGTGCAACGATCTGAAGTATGTCCTTGTCATTGTGTGTCTGTTTTCTCGTTGGGTGGAAGCTTATCCAACAAGAAGGAATGACAGTCTCACAGTTGCCAAACTACTGTTGAGAGAACTCATTCCCCGATTTGGATTTCCAGTCACTTTGGAATCAGATAGAGGACCTCATTTTAACAATGAGATAATTCGATTAGTTTGTACAGCTTTCAAAGTTGATCAGAAACTACATTGTGCCTATCGACCAGAAGCATCTGGAGTGGTTGAGCAGCTAAATGGTACAATAAAATCCAGGTTAGGGAAGGTGTGTGCATCCACTTCTCTGAAATGGCCTGATGCTTTGCCCCTTGTATTAATGAGCCTTAGAAGCATCCCTGACAGAAGGACAGGCTTGAGTCCTCATGAAATTCTCATGGGAAGAGCAATGAGACAAGCATTTGTACCTGGAAACAAACTGATGACTATAACTGATGATCTAGTGTTGGACTATTGTAAAGGACTAGCTGATCTGGTACGTTCTGTGTCTCACCAGGTTGGAGAAGATGCAACCTCAACACAGCCGAATCAAGCTCATGATTTGAGTCCAGGAGACTGGGTTGTGATAAAGAAGCACATGAGAAAATCGTGCTTAGAACCCAAGTGGAAAGGACCTCATCAAATTATATTGGTCACAACGACAACGACAGCAGTGAAGTGTGCTGGCTACCCAAACTGGATCCCTGCCAGTCATACCAAAAGAGTCCCAAGTCCACCTGACTGACAAGAGCAGCAACTGGTAGAACAAAGAAAAGAACCAGAAGCTGAAAGTTGTGAAGTCGAAGAAATCAGAGAAACAGACTCTGAAGAACGTATTGATGATGAACAACCAAGTACAAGTCAAGTAGGGTGGGCACCAGTTACTGGGTCTCAAGAGGCTGTTGTAGAGATCGAAGAAGAGCAAGAAATTGAGAGACCAGAACGAACTGAAACAGAAGATCCAGATCAAGCTCAATCAGAAGAAGAAAAAGAATTGACAGGTGCAGAACGAAATCAGTCAACAGAAGAATCTACTACAGAAGATTCAGATCAAGCCCAATCGGAATTAGAAAAAGAAGGATTTAAAGATGAAGAACAAAATCAAACAACAAAAAGGAAAAGATCAGAAAGTCCAGAACAAGCTCAGTTAAAAGAAAGAGAGAACAAAAGAACGTTAGAAATTGGCGAAGAAGGTGAAAAGGCAGTGCAAACAAAGAGAATCAGAAAAGGTGATCACTGGCCAATTGGAGTAAAAGGACTGAGATATGTTTTGAAAAGAAAAACAGGGAAAGAATTAGAAGAAGTAAACGAAATATCAATTCAAACTGAAGAAGAACATCCAAGAAGAAAATCTTTACGAAAATCAACAAGAGTGAGAGTTCCAAATAGATAATATAAGGCTCCTGAATGGACATATATCATCCTCGAGGACTTTGAGAATCTTGATCTAAATGAAGAACCAGAAGGTTTTACTATTGAAGGAATTGATGAAAGCAAACTGAGACCACCTTAAAGACAAAAGACTGACAAAAAGAGTGGAAATAGACAAAGATATAAAGAAAAGAATCAAAGAAACCAAAGAAGAAAAAGAGAATAAAGACAAAGGGGGAACAAAGACAGAAAGCTCTTGAAGTATGGGATCACACAAAGAATTTATATTTTTTAGAAATTTTTAGAATTTATAGGAAATAATTTAGATATTGATCAATTTAGAACACTAAAAATGGCAGAAACGAAAGTGACTGAACATTCAAAATCTAGTTTTAAACGAAGATGTTGTTTGTGCAGTGTTTTAACACTAATGTTAATGTGGTTGTTGCTAACTGTTGTAATACCTATTTTGATGGTAAATAATAACAGAAATAACACTAATACAAGTGATCGAGTGAATGCAGTTACTAAAATAACAACTACCACAAATTTAGAACCAATGGATGAGAGCATGTATCATCATGACAAATAAAATATTGATTTGTCATTAAATGTATTTACTAAACTTCTTTATGAATACGTAGATACAATGGATGTGAGTGATTGTTATGTTTGTATGAAATTACCTTTGTCTGTCTCGGAGGGGTGATATATCATCATCTTCCTTTAACCTATGGTGTGTCATGTAGTGTTGTGTCCAGTTTGTTCTATGTAACAGGCAAGTTGCAGTATTATTATTCGAATATGGATTTAGTATTTTCAGAAATCCCTATTCGAAGAAACTTAAACCCAGTACTTAGTGCTAAAGAGGCAGAATTCATGGGTGAGTTCTTCTTAACAACAAACCCAATAGACATAACATATGCTCATAAGAACAATCTAACATGTGTTTTACGTGACGAAGAAAAAGTTTTTCTAAATTTAGTAGAGGAAAGAAGGCAGGATTTCCAAAAGAAGGCTGTTGAACAGAAGTCAAATGTTCCTCCATGGGCTAATAAGGAAGGGGACTATAAGAAAGGCGAGACTCATGCTGCAATGCCTCAAGATTTGTCGAAAATGGGGAAATTCTGTCTGCATAGACTAAAAACGGACTATAACAACATTTTCATTGGTTCTAGTGAATTTGAACATACCTTCCTAATAATGGGGGGATGGGGATTAAAAGGGGGAACTGATCCTGTTTTTCCAGGGATTTATTACGTGTGTGGAAAACATGCCTATTATAGGTTGCCCACACGATGGTATGGTAGTTGTTATATTGGAATAGTATTTCCTAAAGTATATCACATTACTAAGAACAATGAAATGGATGTAGTGAGTAAAGGACTAAAACAAACTAAAAAAACAAGCTTTTCAGAAATAGTAGGCGATATTTTTGGAGCACTGATACCGACAGTTGGAGTCATACTGAATTCACATAAGATACGAAAGTTGTCAACAATGGTTGATCGTCTGTCAACAGATACTGCTGGGGAATTCTTAATGATTAATGTCGAAATGGTTGCAATCAGATCTATGGTCTTGCAAAATCGACTTGCTCTTGATATATTATTGGCAAAAGAGAGCGGAGTCTGTGGCATGTTGAAAGTCCAACATTGCTGTACATATATTACCAGACAAAAGTAAAGGTATTGAGGGATATATTAAGAACATTACAAAGATTCATGAAGATTTGACCCAACTAGAGGTTGACGGTGTCTGGGAAAGACTTAGTAAAAGTATTTCCACTATAGGTAGTTGGTTTTCCACTTTAGGGAATAGTCTATTAGGGAAGATCCTAATACCTGTAATTTCAATAGCAATAATAGTTATGGTAATAATATTGACATATAGATGTTGCAAGAGTAAAACAAGAGAAAGAATGTTGGCAGAAATAAAGAATAAGAGAATGGGAAGAAAGAGAAAAAGGGAAGAGATTGAACTAGAAGAAATGAAAGGAAGTTTATATGATAAAAGGAAAGAATTTGACATGAAAAAGAAACCTGAAGAATTAGTAGAAAAAGAGGAAGACACTAAAGCTTAATAAATGATAGTTGGCACTTGGTAATGATGGGTATTTTATGATGGCTCAAAAATGCCATCAGAGGGGGGATTGATGGAACAAGAATTCGAGAAAATAAAACTTGCTCGAAGAAATCCCCCATTAACTTTTACTAATCGTTTAAAAAACTGTAGATAAGACGAAACTAATATACACCATACACCGACACATGGGGAGAGAAGCTTGTGCATGCTTAAACTAATGGAGAATAAAAAGCAACATGACCAAAACCCGCTTTAATTTGCAAAAACGCTCTGCGCATGTGCAAAACTGAATTACGCAGACATAATGTGACTAACTCGCTTTGAGAGGGAAAACCTTGCGAATGCGCAAGAAAAAGCTAAACGTGGTCTTGAGGTACCGCGTGCCTGGCATCCGCTTGCTTGAATTTAAAGAAGGCTGCTGTTGTTCATGCTTTTGCCTAAAAGAGATAATAACCACATGGGATAGAGTAGAAGTGGGTGGTGAACAGTAAGAATTATATGTATAAGAAAATAACACCTGTTTATGATTCCTTTATTAATAGTGTACATTCGGGTCTGCTAAGAGCTTGACAGAAAAAGAAAATGGCGATGGACAACTAGAGATCACGCATGCTCAGATAGTCCAAGATGTGACCCGATGACCGAAAGAGCTGAATGACTGCCAAGAACTAAGGACAGAAGACCTGAGAAAAAGAAGACATGTATCATTCGTCTATGTAGTCTGTATTGAATAAATTATTGTGAATGGCAACAATATATGCATGGGAAGAGGACAATATGAATGAGCTAAAGGGGACGGGCTAGTTAACAATAAAGGTCTTGGTAAAAATGAATATGTCAGCATGATGTGATGGAGACTCCCCTAACCCTGTCCAATCATATTCCGTATTTTAGTAAAAATTGCAACTCTTGAGGGTGGGACATGTAGAAATAAAGACTATAACTAGAGTAAGTTGAAGTTAGTCAGTGCTGCTGCTGCTTATGATGAGAGAGATTGATCGATCGTTCATTCGATGCTGAGAGAGAGAGAGGCGAGAGCAGTCTGGGAAGATTCAGATCCAAACGACAGCCTGATTAGATTCGAAGATTGCGGAAGAATATCGAGGAGGGAGAGAGTGTGAGAGAGGGAATCGTCCTGGTGCGTCGGGTTGCAGAAGAGTCTAGTAAGTATTGGTCCTGTCCTGATCCTGTCCTTTAGTCTTTGTTTCCTGATTCTAAGTCAGGGGACCTCCACCAGTCCTTTGGCCAGGGGGTTGGTTTTCGGTTATCCTCTTATTAGGTAAATGACAGTCTATCTCAGATTTGCATATTTCTTTGCAAATGTACGTTGATATATGCCTTTTGTCTCTACATCCATCCACCCTTATGCATTTGAGTTTTTGTTGAATAAGGTGTGTAATTGAATGTATTTGGCTAAATGAAAATCTCTCTCTCTCCTATTAAAGAATGATGGGATTTGCACTGTGAATCTGTAATAAATGAGCGTTCAAAGTTATGACTGAAAAAAAATAGATAAAGCTTATAAATTTTATTCAGAGTCTGTGGTCATTTCACTAAGAGCTGTGCATTAGTTAGAAAGCTGTTAATATCACCATCAACTAACTCAACTAATGGTCCATCGACCAAAAGAAGAGTGTTGATTTGTGAAGATTAGTTAGGCATTGAAAATGTCAATTTAACCTGGATTATGGTTACAGGGACATAACTAATCAGAACTTAAGTAAATTATAAAACTTGACCCCCCCCAGCGGAGCTCCCAGGGAGTGTGGATGAACATTATTTTTTTTTTTTTAAATGAACATGTATATGGGCCCATTGTTGTGAAATAATTCAAACCTGGGAGGGGCTTCCGCTGGATCAATGGTACAATATGTTTCTTCACCGGGAGTGACACTCTCGCTAGAAGGTTTTAAAACTATGAATTCCAGATAAGGAGCTTCCAACATATGCAGATGGGACTCATCTAGAATCCAAGTTTGTTTTAGATTTGATCTTAAGCATAAAGTGGTAAAATGAATCACGATGAAGCAGGTGAGTGCGTGTAACCAACAGATCCCCTAACTTTCACATAACTTGAAATCACAATAGTCTGAAGATCATTACTTTTGGATATCTTTGATCCTTGACTATTTGCTACAGCACACCATGTACTTTTTTGGTTTCAAACTCAGGCATATTTACGAGCCCGGTTGCGTTGCTCTTGCGTGGTGCAAGAGGGACGCAACTCAAAAATGAGATTTATGAAGCCACGCAAGGCCACCTTACGTGACACTGTGTGACTTCATAAATCTTGAGTAGAGCAATGCAGCGCAAATCGCTGAGTTGCCTTACTCTGCACCAGGGAGGTGTTCCCTCGGTGTTGCATGGGTGTTAGCCATGGATTTTTATGCATTTCCAGATTTACTGGAAGTGGTTGACCTGGGAATGTGCCAAAAACCTACTCCTTCTCAGGTGCGGTATAACAAGGAGATATATTGTTATTTCTCCTAGTTGTTTCCTCTTTCTGTGTGCGCTGCATTCTATGGTAAAAGATGCTGGGGTTTTGAATTTTATTTTTACAGTAAATTTTAGTTGTTGGATGCAATTAACAACATGTTCCGCTTAATCCAGTTATGCAAATACTTTATATTGAGCTGGTGAGCCATACACGTTTAATCTGTGAAATGAAGCCCTGATGCCTTATCATTTATGGATGATAACATAGAGACTTAAAAAAAGCAAGGTTTGCTGCAACGTGCGTACCTTTACTATGTCAATTTGCAACTTGTCACACTGGACGTTTACATGTTTGGGTCATTCTTGGTTTTGTAAACTGGATAAGTATATGTGGCATTTAATGGAGGTCTGCAAAATGTAAGCAAAGAGGCAACTGGGCATGAATATAAAGAGCATTACCGCCTCATCCTCTTCCTTGTCCTTACCCAGTAAGGTTTTACCTCATGTAACCCTTCAGGCACAATCTCCCAAATTGTTTTCCCTGAAACTCAGTCTCTCCCATTAAATCCGCCCCTTCCTACAGCACTTCCTGTTTTAATATTTGTGTAGCCCGTTACAATATCCTTGTCCCCTTTCTTTCTCTTTGCTTTCCAACTTTAAGTATTTATTTATTGGTAAAACTCTGCCGATCCTGATGCGGAGCTTGGGTCAGGGCGAGCATGTCTGTTTTCAGCCCTGCCAAATACCATGCATCAGGTGTTAGACTAACACATTGTAGTGCTGTTGTCCGCATCACCGCACTAAAATGCATTAGTCACACATTGTAGCACCCTGGAACCTCCCCACGTAGTGTGCCCTACGAGGAGCTGCAATTAAGCAGTGAACCCGGTGGCAGTGAGTGGGCTTCGCTACTTAAAGAAAGTGCCCTATTTCACAATATACTGGCACCTCTCCGTCTTGTTTGCTTATTTATTGTTCACTTCACCCCTCATAAAGTATCCAGTTAGGCGACGCATGAGCCGGGGAAACACCTTCAGTCAGCCGCACTGTGAGTGGCCGTATGTCAAGACAGTTCCTCATGTAGAACAGGGGGCAGGCATCTTGTCTTTTGCTGTTTTCCGGCAAGGTGCCTGCCTCACTGACCACACAGAGTGTGCAATTGGCACCCATTGGCAGATACTGAAGTGGAAGGGTGGCAGCTATGTTTTTCCGGCGTGGCCCCCGTATAACCATGGAGAATGTCGCAAACACTATAGCACTAAGACATTGCCACCAAACTCATCTCTGCCAGAGGGCAGTCAGCAAACTTGTAACGGCAGTGCACTGAGCCTCCCAGAGAACCTCTACCCACCTAGAACCTGCTGAAAGCCAACAGCGAGTACCAGTAGCATAAGGCTGCAATTAGAGCACAGGCTACAGGCCTGTCCCAGCAGCAGGATGATCAAGTGCGCGACCCCTGGCTTCAAGACTAGGAATGTTGAAGTTGCTGTCCTGGGAACTACAGCTGCTTTCTCATCCGTCGCCCAAGTTCTCTCTGGTGCTGTACAGCTTTAAGCCCGACTATGTTTAATCTATATCTTCGCCCTATGATGGATGTGGTGGAATCGTTCGGTGTCAAAATGGTATCTTACACCGATGACACCCAGTTAATCATTTCTCTAGTGCAGGATGACCGTCTCCCTGCCACCAACTTTAGGAACTGCCAGATAGGCTTAGCTAACTGGATGGACTGCAGTAGTTTGAAACTAAATGCAGGTAAAACGGGCGTGCTGATTGTAGGAAAACAAACCTCCATCTGGTCCACAATGTGGTTTCCTGATGTGTTTGGACCCATCCCAACTCATAAATCCAAGACCAATGACCTGGGAATAAGGTTTGATAACAATCCTTCTATTGGCGACCAGATCATCAGATTTGCAGGGACTTGTTTTGGTATTCTAAAGATGCTGCCTAAGATCCTGGGGCTGCTTCCTGACGCAGCTAAAAAACTGTGGTTCAAGCCCTCTTTGTGTCCAGATTGGACTACTGTAATGGGCTCTACTTCGGTATTACCAGAGGTAGAATGAGAACCCTCCAACGTGTCCAGACTGAGACAGCAAGGATGTTTCTTCACATCCCTGGATTCACGTCCACAGGTACTGCCCTTAGAGAATTACATTGTCTTCCAATGAGGGAAAGGATCTCCTTTAAGGCTCTAAGTTTCTGTCATAGAATTCTGAATTCAAGGGATCCCTGTTATTAATTCCTCCTGATATAACCATACCAGCTCAATCGCTTTTTAAGGTCCTCTGATGCTACTTTGGCTGTGGTTCCCAGGATAGATAGAGCACGTCTAGGAGGGCGCTCCTTCATCTATCTTGCTGCTATACTTTGGATCACGCTGCTGTTAGATCTCAGGCAGGAACGGTCCCAAACTATTTTCAGGAAGAAGTTGAAAACCTGGTTTATTATACAACTCTAAGACGAAAATCCTCTAGGTAGAATCCTTTGTAGCCACCTTTTTTTGTGGAATCCTAGCGCGGGGACACTCCATTGGAGTAACCATTGCACTCTACAAATTGTCAAATAAATAAGGCCCCCCTGCCAACCCCCATCCACCCAACTAGCTGAAACCCCAGTGACAGAACACTATGCAAGCAACCAAAGAAATATTGGCATGCCAGTAGGAAGTGTGCCTTCACTTTACTCCTCCAGTTGTCAATGGCTTTAAAAGAAAATGCTCAAACAATCCACTCTAATAATTAACTTTTATCATTTTTGTGAGGTTCGTTTTGAGATGCATAATTGTCATGTGATGATCGACTTACTGCCTGTTGGACCTGACCCTTTTTGCAGAGTTATCCCCAAACCTTTTGCCTTCCTCCTGTATTTTTTTTCTGACCTGTTTTTGTTGGCTTTAGAACTTTGGGCACTTTACCACTGCTGAGAAGTGCTAACATGCATATGCTCTCTGTCTAAATTGTATCTGTAATTGTTTTATCCATGATTGGCATAATTGATTTACTGGTAAGTTCTAAGTAAGGTGCACTGTGGGTGCCCAGGGCCTGTAAATCAAATGCTACTACTGCAGCACTGATCGAGCCACCCACATGAGTAGCCCTTCAAATCTGTCTCAGGCCTGCCACTGCAGTGTCTGTGTGCAGTTTAAAACTGCCATGTCGACCCGGCAAGTGCACCCATTTGCATATCCCAAACCTCCCCTTTTACTACATGTAAAGCACCCCTAGGGTAGGCCGAAGGTAGCCCCTTGGGCAGGGTGCAGTGTATTTAGAAGATAGGACATGCGTTGGTGTGTTTTACATGTCCTGATAGCAAAATACTGCTAATTTCATTTTTCACTATTGGAAGGACTATCTCTCCCATAGGCTATCATTGGAGCTGTCTTGTAACCTCTTACACGTGTAACTTCCAATTGGGAAGAGATAGAGAATTGGAGTTTGGGGTCTCCAAACTCACAATGGAAAAATACATCTGCTAGTGAAGTTGGTTTTTACATTTTGTGTTTGAAAATGCAACTTTTAGAAAGTAGCCATTATCTTGCTTTACCATTCTGGGTCTCTGCCTGCCTGTGGCATCCATGTCTGGTTTCAACTGACAGTTGGGCAGTTTGCATTCACTCTATACAGTCACACAAAGGGAGCTGAGGTGTGTCCTGCATATCCTAATGGCCCATCACCAGGCTGATGGGTTTTCCTGAGTTAGAGTGGTGGGAGGAGTTGTCACTAACAGCTGAACAGGGCTGTGCCTCTCCTCACGCTATGCTGTCTCCACCCCCTGTAGTGTGTCTGGAGCCAGGTCAGGGAAAGGCAGGGTCTGTGCACTACAAAGACTACCCTTTGAAGTTCTCCTACTTCAAAGGCAGAAACTGGTATAAGTACTGGAGCTGTGACCCCACATTTTTTTAGAACACTTCTGGACTAAGAGGAGATTCTGCCAAGAAGAAGAGCTGGAGAAGCTGTAGGAGAGGAACTGCCACTCTGCTTGTTGCTGTGTTGGGATGTTCTGCTGCTTGCTGCTGCTGTCTTGGAGAAGGTAAGGACTGGACTTTGTTTTCTTCATCCTGCCGGCCAAGGTTCTCCAAGGGCTTGTGTGTGCTTGCCTCCTGTTAAAAGTCTCAGGGCCATTAAAGACTTCACTTGCAACCCCTGAACTGCCAAGTGGTGCCAGTTCCAGTTCTGGGCCCTTGAAGGTGGCTTTGCTGCAAAGAGAGAAGAAAATCCACGCATAGACTCTCCGACGCAGCACCGCAGTGCAGTTGAAGATTCAATGCATCGCCGTAGTGCAGCCAAACAATTGACGCAGCAAATGATGTGCAGCTGAAAAATCACCACAACCCAACTCCAAGACACCTGCAAAGACTCTGACGCAGGCCCTGCTGCCCGGCTGAAAGACTCGACGCATCACCTGCTTTACGGCTGGAAAATCGACGCAGTGCCAGCTCTGCCGCCAGCGCATCTGGATTTTCCACACATCACACATGTATGCCAAGTTCCTCATCAACTCAACCCCGCAGTATGGACCCGAGGCTGCGCGTCTGGAAATCGACGCTTCAGTTTCCCTCGCAGTAAGGAACCAACGCAACAGTTCTCCTGGTGTGCAGAAAGAACTGATGCCTCCATTCCTCTGGGATTAAAGAACTGATGCATCACTTTTGGTTTCCAGCGCCTCACCACCTCTGCTGCTGTTTTCCGTCTCTGATTTTGACTCATCAAAGGTACTTTGTGCTAAAATCAATGCATTTATAGTTTCCTATGGACTAAGCTTGCTAAACCTTTAAAAGTGATATCTTTGCTTATGCATGTTGGATTTTTATCTTTTTATTGTTGTTTTACTTAGATAAAGATTGGTTATTTTACTAAACTGGTGTGGTGTTCATTTGTAGTGTTTTCACTGTGTTACTGTGTGCATTGGTACAAATACTTTACATAATGCCTCTGAGATAAGCCTGACTGCTCGTGCCAAGCAGCCAAGGGGGTGGGCAGGGGTTATCTTGGGTGTGTAACTCCCTTACCCTGACTCGGATAAGGGTTCCTACTTGGACAGGGTGAAAGCCACTGCCCACTAAAGACACCCATTTCTAACACTTCCATATGCAATGGTGTTTCTTTAAATGCCTAGTTAAACAGTAAACATTCTGAAGAAATTATACTTTTCTCCACAGGCCTCTTAATGGCATCTCTTTACTGGGAAATCAGACATCACTTGCCACCTATCAACTTTAAGTGGGGAATATACTTTTTAAAGAGTAAGCCAGGTAAAGATTAAATGGGAGCAGTGACTAGAAGAACTCGATAATTTAGATTTTGTCAGAGCACACTATATTTATTTTTTGTCTTCGAGTTCCCACCAGAATTTTTTTTTTTAATAGTATTTTATAAAAAAAAATGGAGCCTCATTAGTCTGTCATGGTGACAACTGCTTAAGTAACTAGTGGTGTAATTTCTTGTCTGGTCATTGATGGTCTTGGGTGAAATGGGGATGAAAGCCCTCTGTCCTCCTGCATCTCCTTGTGCCAGGAAATCTCACCTGGGGCTTGACTGGGCTGGGACAGGAACCGGTGGTACCTGCTCGAGCTGCTGCTGTGTCACGCTGTTGTCAACAGACAACAGAGCTTCAGAATGCTCCAGGAGTGTTAAATACCATTTTCTTCATAACTCTCTTAATCGAAGAGTGTAATTAATCCCTCACCTTCTCATGTTGTAATTGTGTGTTTTTGTTTTGCTGAGCGGGTATTACAACGCTGTTGGTAATTTATTTAGTTTACTATAAATAGATCGCATGGCGTTTTCTTATGGTTCAATTAAAGCTGCTATTGCTTTTCGCTTCTCCCAGGCCTAGCCGGTAGACACTGTGCGACATGGTGATCTCAACAGAGACCATAACCTGCCATGCTTTTTGCCAACACAGCTGTGCAAGTGTGCTCCTGCCTTCAAGGTGTACGGATAAGGGACAGTGCTAACCGTAAACTGTCTGCTGGCCCTGAATACAGATTTTGGCCCTGCACGCATGGTGTCAGCACCATGTACAAATGGGCTCTCTGATGAGTGCACAACATGTGGAGCATCATGTTTCTATAGCAGAATACATACCATGTCTTCTTGGCTTTATGGAACTTTTATTTATCATTGCCCAATCTGTTGTATCAAACATCTTCAGCAAGGTCTGACTTTTTAGTCAACAGTACACAGAAAAGTTAAACTACATGTCCCCTAATGCTGCTTTATATTGGATAAGAAATGTCATAACTTGCTGAATATGTAACACAGTATAGGGCTACTTTTGGAAAGCAGTTCACCTGTCTTGGCATGACTAAATGTTGCTCTACAGCCATCAGCTCACGTCACACTCCCTGACCTTCCCATGTGTGCACCCAGCTCCTGAACATAATTGAAACCATCTAGGTAATCAAATTCAGCAATGCAGCTATGTTTGTACTTTATGCTACAGTTCATATTTTAATTTTTTAGAAGATATGATCACATCACCAATCATATTAGCTGTTAATATCATGGTTACACATTTGTTTAACTACAATCAGGTTGCAAGAGCACTTGTGCTCTTTCATTTCTGGTGCTTTCCAGCAGTTTTAAGATCTTCTTAGAGTTTCTTGTTCAAATGGGTGAAATTTCTGATATTTATATATGTTTCCCTCATCTTCATTGCTTGATTTTGCTCGCGAGAAAGTGTGACTCATAGTTGTTGAATGTCACTCATAATTACATTGAAATTATGAAAATGTCACACATAAGTAATTTGAAACCTTGGCAGCTCTGTGATTTGTTCACCTTTTCCCAGTGCATGCAAGAGGTCGTGCAAAGAGATATTTCAGATGCTTCTCTCTGTAAAAAACATGGACACTTTCAGAGCAAGTGCACTTCATGGTGTGGTGGCCTGTTTTTTTCAGAGTCTGAGGGAAGTATCAGCTATTTGGCAGGTAACCCATGCATGGCTGTTTTTTCAAAATGATTACTTACTGTTTAGATTATTCATGTCGCCCTGCCAACTCTGCTAAAAAAACAAAAGGAAAAAAAAGGAGGAAGTAATGGCCAGCGAAGATGCCCTTTTATCGTTTTGGTGGGGTGTTTTCACTATTTGCCTGTGTTAATTAGGGGGATTTTGTGTTGATTTTTGTTCTATGTTAAATGCTATCTTATGTTAATTATCTATTTGTGCATTTTTGCTCTAGAAAATATTTTTGTGACATATTGTTTCCCAGGCATTTATTTTACATTCTATACTTAGGGTCCTTCTTCCATTTATATGGGCTTGTTCTGCTGGTAAACCGACTGTGTGTTTGACTGCTGAGCTGTCAATATTGGTAAACATTCATAGAAGGAGAAGCATCTGTCTCCAACCCGCTCTCCTGAGCTAGACATCTTGCATTTTGCGGGAGGGCTCTCCCACAGCAAAACTTGTTCTTCTCCAGTGCAGACCGAAAATTGCAGAAGATGGTTAGGTCGTTATCAGAGGCGTATGAGCGATATAGGGGTAGAGCACAGTCCCCTCATTGTTCTTCCCATGATTCAGATTCTTCTGGGTTTTCAGTGTCCTCCCTGTCTATGTGTCTTCTTGGGCTTCTCCAGATTTTGATGAAGAGGATCTGGGGTTTCCTGACAACTTTTCAGCTCCAAGGGAAAAGTATATGCATTAGGAAAATTAAATCTATCATTGGTTATTTATCTTCCAACCTACAGCTTCCAACAGACTCTAAACTCCGTCATCCAGTGGGGATCGGTTTCGTCAATTTCAAAGACCTGCTGTACCTAAACTCCTATTTATCTCAGCAATTTAAAGTTTGTTACAGAGGGAATGGAGAGACCCTGATAGGATTAAGGCTCCTAGATTTCTGTGTAGACTGTATCCTTTGTCTTCGGGAGATATTGAACTTCCTCAGAGTCTTTCTATTGACCCCCTATTGGGAAATTTGGTGGGGCATAATGCCTTTTTGAGTGAAGATAATGTGGTCTCATATGTGGTGGATAAAAAATATGCGGGGCGTATGTGATAACGCCGATTTCGCTCTATCATATGCTTGCTTAAGTCTTTCAATAAGATTGGATGTTTATTCGGTGTACACCTCCCAAACATTGGTCAAGGATTTTCAATCCCTCTCATCTGCTATTCAGGAAGGGAAAGATTTTTCTCAGTTGTTGGCATGTATGGACGTTCAGGAAAGTCTCCTTCTGACATTGTGTTAGATAGTCTTAAAGCTTCTGTTATGGCATCAGCAGAAGTTATGTCTGCCAGACGTTATTTACATCTGTGGGGATATAAGGTGGATTCTTCTCAAAATTCTTGTCTTCTCCGTATGCTGTTTTCAGGAAATAGGTTATTTGGGGAGGAATTAGAGAAGGTTCTGCGGAAATCCTTCAAAAACCAGAAACATATACAGTCCTTCAAATACAAACAAAGGAAATTTGGCAATAAAAAGTGAGGCTTTGGCAAACACAAGGATAAGAGGCCTAATTTTTCTTTCAGCAGGTATAGATTTCAACCTAAGTCTCAAAATTCCTATTCCTCCCATCTTCCTCCTGATCGCATGGGCAATCCTGCATTCCTGACTAAGCCTGGTATCCGGTTTAGGGGAGGGGGCACCTTTCCTTTTTCTGATTGGGTCCCCAGGGTGTCAAACAAATGGGTCCTGTAGAAAACAACATCTGGTGACTGAGCCCAATGTATGCACATCTATCAATAGTCATTGGCTGTAAATAAAAAACACAGTTTCTAAAGTTTAAGCATTTAGTGGTGTTATCGTGATAAGAACCAAGCCTCCTTTGGTGCAAATTAGCCACACTTTAGAAACAAAGTGCGGACCCAATGTCCAAAAGAGAGATGCACTCAAGCACACTCAGTCCAAGTCACAAAGGTAAGTCTCTTCTTTGTAAGATTCTGTTGTATTGATCAAATAAGTTCCACACAAGTCAAATACTTCCACATCGTTTTATTACTTCAAAGACAAATTTTCATACAGTGTTGTCCAACAGCCACCGCAGCCAACACGTGTTTCGTCCTCCTGGACTTTTTCAAGGCTGAAAAATCATATTACACTAATATTAACAGTATTGCTTTTACTTGCTTGTAGCTTAAAAAGGTGGATCCATCCCCAGTTCATCCTGTTGTCCAAAAAGAAATATGTATATAGCGTGTATATGGGAAGGGCAAAAAGTTGCAGAGTCGGTTGTCATTGCACCATTTGTAGGACTTACAGCACTTTAAGGTGATTATATAAAGAAATTCGCCCAGTGTCTATACATTAATTTTGTTAAACCAATAGCACAGAAGAAAAGGTATTTTTAAAATACAACCATGCTTGATGAAAAATTGCGCGGTGCCCATATTTGATCCATCATCAAGATGGCATAGAGGATATGATAGTATGTCATACCTATGCATGTGGATACAAGTCCATACTATACTGGCAGTCTCTCCAAATTTGGTGAATACAAGGTGTATATGCAATTCCGTCTGTCTGGAGCCTCAAAGTAATGGTTGTCCCAGTAGTGGACAAACCATGGAATAATTCTATGGGAGGAACCAGGTTTCATGTCAAGTTTCACATACCCAAGGTTCAATATATATAAACAAAGAAGGGCGACCAGAATTGTGAGTAGTCAAAGAAGCGGGCACTTACCCCCAAATTGTATCTGCTTCAGTACTAATTCTCATGAGAAATGGCACAACCCTGATAAACGTGCTGTAACGTAAATCAAAAGTATCCCAATATAGCTACTTAGTTCGTGTATACAGTGTACAACACATTGATATCTATATAATGGCCTATTCCAAGAAGTTGGTAACACGAATATTAGACGGCGTTACTACACTCGTAAAGAAGGCTCTTACCCGTTCAGCAGTTTCCGGGGCCGTACAACGCCATATGTGCGAGGGAGTCGTATGCATCTCCATTCGAATGTACGGAAGTGGAGAGTACATTGACATAAACGACATACCACCGTTTGGCGAAGTCTAAGCCTTTCTATGGCCGCCATGTTAAAAGGTCGATACAGTAATACTGTCTAAGCGTTTTGGCTCTCCTGTGCGTTACCATGGGTTTTTCCCCAACCACTTCTTTCAATGTCTCGTCCTGGGTCAGTAGGTGCCAATGCTTTCTTAAAATTCTATATACTTCCGTGCTCAATGCTGAGTAGAGAGTAATGAATGCAATCTTTCTTCTATTTTTCTTCTTATTTTTAGTTTTCAGTAAGCTGTCTCGCTTCACTCTACTCACTCTGTTCCATGCTTGTGTTAGTATGTTTTCACTGTATCCTCTCTCCGAGAATCTATGTTCCACCCTATCCAGTTCCTGATTCAATATTCCCTCATTACTGCAGTTTCTTTTGCTCTAAGCATTTCCCCATATGGGATTGCTCTTGTTTGTGATGGTGGGTGGGCACTGGTAGCATGCAATATTGTATTGCATGCTGTGGGTTTTCTGTATGGAGATGTCATTAGTTTGTTGCCATCAACCTGTATGTTAATGTCCAGGTAATGTATTATTGATGCACTCTGTTCTTTTGTGAACGTTATATTATATGCGTTGTCATTTAGGTACTGAAAGAATTTTTCTAAAGTTCCATTAGTACCGGACCATAATAAAATGACATCGTTGATATAAAGTCCCCAGTATAGGATGTTTTCTAGCCTATCTCTCGGACCCTCTCTCCATATATGTCTTGGTTCATACAGACCCATATACAAATTGGCATTTGAGGGCGAAAATTTTGCCCCCATAGCTACACCCTGAGTCTGGCAAAACCACTCGCTATTGTGTGTAAATATGTTATTCTCAAGCACTAACTGAATCATCTCAAGTAGCATGTTAGTGTGTTCATAGAGTGCAGCAGGTCAGGAATCTAAGAAGTGTTGTTCAGCCTTCATGCCTAGGTCTGTTGGAATGCATGTGTATAGTGAACAAACATCCAGTGTGACTAGCAGATGTCCTTCCACCTACTCCACGTCAGCCAATTTGCTTAACAGATCTCGAGTATCCTGTAGGTCTGAGTGTACATTTCTAACCAAAGGTTGGAGAAATAGGTCAATATATTCGGACAGTCTCTCTGTGGGAGATCCTAGTCCTGAAATGATGGGCCTACCTGGTGGAAAGCCCATTTTCTTGTGAATTTTTGGCAAAATGTAAATGTAAGGGCAAACCGGGGCATTGTTCAGTAAGTATTTGAATTCCATATCCGTAATGAGACACAGGTCTCTCCAATACTTAAGTCTGTCCTCCACTTTTGAGTTCATGTGTATGAGAGGATTTCCTCCCAGTTAGAGTAAGCCGTCAATTCTGATAGTTGTCTATCAATCTCCCCTAGATATTCTGTTTTGTTCATAGGTGCCACGTTCCCCCCTTTGTCTGCTTCTCTAATCACTAGTGATACATCATTCCTCAGGGTGTCAAGTGCTTTTCTTTCATCTGATGTTAAGTTATGTCTAATGTGTTTAGTGCCCATAGAATACTTGTCTTCCAATTTGTGCAATTCCTGAGTAATGAATGCTGAGAATTTATCTATCTGGTTGTCGCCAGGTAAGCACGGAGTAAACTTAGATTTGTTCTTTAAGCCACTGTCTCCCTTGGGGAAAGTAGTAATATCTAGATCTGCAAGTAGTGTCTGTATGGGGAGGGGATCGTCTTGATCATCCAAAGATACCAACAGTTGTAAGTCCCTAATGTCACCCACTGTGGTACTATTCGGACTGGTCTGGAGAAAATGTGTTTTGTATTCATGTGCATTTTTGTTCTTTAAAAAATTGTGTAGTTTGCGTTTCCTAGTGAATTTAAAACAATTCACATGTAGTGGAGTAAAAACTGGTGAAGAACTTGTACAGAAGCTCAGACCTTTGCTAAGCAACTTTATTTCTACTTTATCCAGCTCATGATGATATGATAAGTTTACAACATTGTGGTATCAGTTGTTTCAATAGTATTCAGTAGTGTGATTACGTCCTTTTTTACTTCTAATTCTGGGAAATTGACCTGGTTGTGACACCCTCCCTTTCTCTTAATCTTGTGCCTGTGTCCTGATTTCCCCCTCTTGGTTTTCTTGGAGTGTTTCCTTTCCTGTATTGTTGTTTGTTCCCTTTGCTGAATCTCTGTAACTCTAAATAAAAGGGGTCCGAAGAAGTAGAGGTGGTTGGTATTTCTGATGTGGTGGACTCCCCACTTGATACGCTACTGACACTAGAGATGTGAGAAGCACTAGTAGTGATTGATATATGTGATGTGCGTTCAGGTACGTCAGTGGGAGTGTGTGTTTTACATTGTCAAATTTTCTGGCAAAAGTATATACTATACCATTTGAGTAATCTCTTTCGTCCCTTTTAATTTTCTGCATCTTTTTATCCTTTATATACATTTGATGTTTCCTTATATCCTCCTTAAGAATATGGTAATTTTGTCAGTGGCTTCTGGTAAATTTAAGTCTCTGATTTCTTGCTCTAGGTTCGCAATTTCATTAAGTAATTTGACCCTTTTAAGCTCAGCATCTCTAATCAGTAAATCCATCATACCAACGGATGACGTCAGCAGTAGCTTCTCCCATTCCTTTAGATGGTTCATATCCAAATCTTCGAATGTGGGAAATATAAGAATATGTAGGCCTCTGGGCACCTGTTCTTTGTCTATATATTTACGCAACACAGTTGCATCCCACCACCTGTATAATTCTTGCTTCTTTACTCGTTCTAGTCTTAGAAATTTGAGTTTGAGCCCTTCCCTTTCTGTTGTACGAATATTATCAAACATAGTGGATGTACTGGTTTTGAATAAATCTTCCATCAGTATGTCACGATCATCATCAAATGTAGCCATTATTATATCTATGCAACGTGTATAGTCTTGTCTGTAAAATTACCGACAATAGAGTGCAAGACTAGCAAAACACATACAGTGTCGGCTGCGGTGGTTGTTGGACAACACTGTATGAAAAGTTGTCTTTGAAGTAAAAAACAATGTCGAAGAATTTAACTTGTGTGGACCGAATTTGATCATTACAACAGAATCTTACAAAGAAGAGACTTACCTTTGTGACTTGGACTGTGTTTGCTTGAGTGCATCTCTGTTTTAAACAAATGGGTCCTGCAGGTGATATCGGTAGGATAAAGCATACCCTTTTCTCCGGTTCCTCAGCGCCCTCTATACCTATCTACCCCTCTTCCAGGAATCAGCACAAAGAGGGAAGCTTTGCTGGACAGTGTATGGGCATTATAAAGGAAACGTCAATTGTTCAGACCCAGATGGGTCAACTGGGGCAGGAATGGTACTCTTGAGTTTTCATGGTGCAGAAGCCTTCAGGAGAAAACAGAATGATCATAAATTTGAAAGACTTGAACAACTTCATTCCAATGGTACATTTCTAAGTGTGTTCTGTTCAACAAATCATTCCAGTTCTGTCTCAGGGGGACTTCCTAACCAAAATCGATTTACAGGATGCCTATTTACATGTCTCTATTGCTCCTACGAGTCAGCAGTTTCTCAGAGTCTGTGTGGGGCAAGATCATTGGCAGTTTTGTGTCCTTCCTTTTGGGATAAAAATGGATCCAAGAGTTTTTACAAAGATTCTGGCACCTGTGATGGCATTCTTTCACAACAAGGGAATAAGGATTTATCCTTACCTCGACAATCTTTGCAACAGATAACAGAAGTCTGCGAAGAACTTTGAGTTTCTAATCAACAGGCGCAAGTAAGCTCTGGTTCCGCCACAAGATATGGAGTACATTGGAGCCAATTTCAGGACAGATGTGGGAAGGTTTTTCTTCCAGTAACACGGATAAGTAATTTACGATCTCATGTGGATCTCCTCCTGGGACAACAATGGTGAGGGAGTGGCTCCGAGTCCAAGGGGAAATGGTAAATACATTATGGTTTCTGTTGCTTTGTATCAAGATACATTTCTGTGTTGATGCGGGGTTTTCACCTTTTTCAGGCAGCAATGGTTTACATCATACCATTGGCTCTCTTTCACCTGGGTCAGTTAGTTCTTCATATGCTTCAACATTAGTCCCCAGTTTCAGAGGACTACGAGATGCTCATTATGGTCATTTGTGTGGTCAGAGCTCATCTGAGCAGGTGGATGGATTCTCCAGCGCTAGATTAGGGAAATCCATTTGCTCTTCCAGACCCTCTGATAGTCACCATGGATACCAGCAAGTGGAGGTGGGGAGCAACTGCTCAGGAACTTTATCTGCACAATGAAGGAAGTGTAGAAAGCTCTTTGTGTTTCTTTCCCACAACGGAAAGGGTCAGCTTTGGTGATCAGGATGGACAATTTAATAACAAAAGCTTATATTCACTGTCAGTTTGGTACGAAAAGCCTGGACCCGTTGGCTTTACAAATCATGTCTTGGGCAGAGATGAATCTCCTGTCTATGAGAGCTGTGCACATTCAGGGGAGTTTAAACATTCAGGAAGACAGACTGAGTCAAGTATGTCCCAGTTCACAGGAGTTTACTCTCAATCCCCTGTTTTTGGGGGATTTATGCAGCAGATGGGGAGTTTCTCTAAAAGATCTGTTTGCAGATTTTTTTAAATGTACAAGTTTCTCAGTTTTTTTCCCGATCCAGGAACAACCAGTCTCTGTTAGTGGATGCCCTTCCCCAGCTTTGGTCAACGGGTCTCCTGTATCCTTTCCCCCCATTTCCTTTCATCTGGAAATTCCTGCTCAGAGTTTAGAGGGAGGAATCAGATATCATTCTGGTGGTGCCTTTTTGGACAAGGAGAACATGGTTTCCCCTTCTTCACTCTCTGGCAATAGATAAGGAGTGGATTTTCCCTTTGTTCCCTCTTCCGATCATTCCTCCAGTCCTGACAGTAGAATCCCTGGGCTGTCTTCAGGTATAGGTAGTTTTGTCTTTGGGCCTTGATTTTCTTCCTAAGGTTAACTCTGCATTTCATAGAAATCAAGAAATGTTATTACCTTCCCTCTTGGATGAGATTTCCTCTGACCCTTCAGTGGCTTCTTTGGAAGTAGTGAGGACTCTTACTATCTATCTGAAGAAGTCGTCTGGTTTCCTGAAGTCAGATTTCTTATTCATTAATTCTCGTCATGCCAATAGAGGGGTAAACCTTGCAGATCTACTCTGGCTAAACGGGTCAAGACTTTTATTTCAATGGCATATAAACATGCTGGGTCTGAAATTCCTAAAAATGTCCAGGCTCATTCAACAAGAGGTATGGCCGTCTCTTGGAACAAATGGGCTGGGGTTTCAGTGGCAGACATCTGTGCAGCAACAACTTGGGCTTCTCCGTATACTTTTGTCATTTTAGGGTTAATGTTGCTTAGGGATTTGAGTCTCATTTTGGGTCTAGTGTTCTTTCTCAATTCTTGGATCTCTTGATAAACATGTCTGTTCTCGGTTTAGATAGGGTTACCTTTTGCTGTGGCTTGATTTGGAGCCCTTGTGTATGTGTGAATTTTTGGGCAATAAAAACTGGTTTTCACTCCCAGATGTGTGTGCGCCTTTATTTCTTGCTATTTCCAATTAGGATAAGAAGGCCCTTGATTGGGCATGTCCTCACTGCATAAGGACTGGGACGAGGAAGAGGATGAGGTAGTATCACTCGGATTACTTACCGGTAATCTTAATTACTCCGATTTCCTCTTCCTCATCACAGTACTTTTGACCCTCACTCCTTTCCTAATTCCTGGCATTCTTGTCCTGGTGTTTATATACATGCTTGGGTATCGTCCACTGAGTGCTGTATGAGGGGGAGGGTTTTATGAGAGGTACTGAGTTTCAGCTCAGTAGAAATGGAAAATTGCTTGGGAGATTGTGACCTAAGGGATATATGAGAAACACCTCACAGCGTAAGTACTGGGATGAGGAAGAGAGAATTGTAGCAATGAAGATTACAGGTAAGTAATCTGAGCATTCAATTATATTTACATATATTTGACCATCAGCATCTGGATTCCTTAGGTATGCATAGACTCCATGGCATATTATGCAAAGGTTCAGCTGTGCTTGTCGCTATCTTAGTATAGTGAGCATTGGAAATAAATGTGTTCTCCCAGTACGAGTGTTTTCTAGCTAAAGTGCATCCATGCCTATGGCCATCTTTAGGGAGGATATTTATACACCACCAGTCTAATTGTTACAAAGACGTTCAAACACCGAAAGACCGTCACTCACGCCCTGGTCACCAGCAGACTCGACTACGGCAACGCACTCTACGCCGGAATAAACAAAAACCGCACCCGCAAGCTACAGAACATCCAGAACGCCGCCGCAAGACTGGTCCTCAACCTGCCAAAACACTGCCACATCTCCCAGCACCTGCGCACACTCCACTGGCTCCCTGTCGAGGCGAGAATCACCTTCAAGATGCTCACCCACGCACACAAGGCCCTCCACGGCACCGGACCAGCATACCTGAACAGCCGACTCAAATTCCAGGCACCCCAAAGGACCCTACGATCAGCCCAGCTCTCCTATGCCGTGGTCCCCCGCACCAGAAAGACCAGATCGGGAGGCCGCTCCTTCTCCTTCCTCGCGGCCAAAGCATGGAACGCCCTTCCGCTCCACCTCAGACAGACAACATCGCTCCCCATCTTCGCAAGAAACCTCAAAACCTGGCTCTTCGACAGACCCCCTCCTTGATGGATGGAACCTGCACTCCCCCCTAGCGCCTTGAGACCCTTACGGGTGAGTAGTTGCGCTTTAACAAACCCCTGATTGATTGATGTAAAAGAGGAATTAGTTTCATAATTTGTCCTAAACTATACTCACATCTTAATTTGCCATCAAAGAATTCCATGATTTTATTTTAGTATAGATTTTGTGAAATTGCCATGTAAGTATTTGAGTAATCATTGTCAAGCTCTGCACACATGTTGCCATTGTCCAAGATATGTTGACATAAATATACATTTCACTACAGCATCTGTGCAGCCTGTTGCAATCCAGGTAGGCTGGGAATGTATATTCTAGTCTAACCAACTGGAAATGTATCAATAGCCAAGATAGACACAATTACGCTTTCTGGAAAATCAGGCACCTCACGCTCAATGGACTGGGAATCATGCAGGGTGGGTTGGACCATCAGGCTGGAGAATGCTACAGCAAGGACAGGTAAGCTGCTATTTGTATTTATTTAATAGTGTGACATAAATTATGTAAACACCTGTAATAAAAGTTAGCTGACTGGCGGCCAGTTGAGACTGAGTCACAGGCCACGCTTAAATTGGCATGACTGGCTGAAGTCCCATGAGATCGAGACTAAAGGGTAGTCTAGACTAAAGGGTAGTCTTCTTAGGGTTAGGAAATCCTCAGATAGGTACATCAGTGGCCATCGTGCGGTCAGGCACCTGCTCAGAAAAAAAATGCATGAAGCAGCGTTAGACCTGACAGCCTTAGGGTGGTCTTTCCCCAAACATTTTTCCTTACTCCTCCATTTTTTGCTGAACTTGTTTTGTTTGCCTTGAGACTCTGCATGTTACCACTGCTTACCAGTGCTAAAGTGCTTGTGCTATCTCCTCTAAAATGGTAACATTGGTTTATACCCAATTGGCATAGTTAATTCACTCACAAGTCCCTAGTAAAGTGGTACTACATGTACAAAGGGCCTGTAAATGAAATGGTACTCGTGGGCCTGCTGCACTCATTGTGCCACCTGTAGGAAGGTAGAGTATTATGTAGTGATGCTGGTTAGGCTTCACTATGCAATACTAATACAATAACCCAGAGATGGTCCTTGGATTAACAATAACAAATCCCTAGCTCAGTCCTGGTAGAGTGGCAAAGAACAGTCAGGCTTTACCAGAGGAACATGTTTTAAGCATTTCAGAGTACCATCATAGATGATAAGTGATTGACACAAATCGAAAAAATTCCAACATTTACAAAATAAAGCATTTAGATATTAACACAAAGTCAATCGGCTAAGTATATCCGGAGTTTATGGGTTTTAGAAGCAAATTAAACTCAGTACAAATCAGTACTGCAAAACATTATCATTGCGGTCAATGAGAAACAAAACTAATGACAATAAGTCAGTTGTAGGTCGAGCTGCGTGGAAACCAGGGAGGGTAAACATGATGCAGGTCCTAGGACCAAGCCACGACAGTCAGTTCAATTCTACCTGGCTCGAGAAGCCTGGGTGCAGAGGTGTCCTGGCTGAAGCGGGAGAGCTGTTTTTACTGCTTACACTGTGCTGGTGAGAATACAGGTGCAAAAAGTCAACAATGAAGCCACTGCTGATGTCATATGAATGCTTTGCGGTGTTCTCTCGAGGTGCAGCGTTGAATGAAGGTAGTGGTTGCCGGACTGGCCACCAGCATGCCTTGGCAAGAGTAAGTTCAGCAGCAAGTTATTTTGACGTCAGGAGGAAAATGGTAGCTGCCTGAAACTTGTTGGAGGTCAGGACGACAATTCACACAATTCAATGGACCATATACTTTTGGGCAATCCCTTGGAGGGCCAGATGGCCAGTGATTCTTTCATTCCGGGATGTTATTTTTACCTGCGGTGTGCAAGGTACTAGTGCCACTAGTCCAGGGGAGTCTGGTGTTGCCTTTGGCTCACAGGGGGTCCGTCTGTCTAGGGGAATTAGTCTTTGGTCCGGGAAGAGTCGCAGTTGTGCAGCTCCATGAAAGTTGCCACAAGTGCAGAGTATCACGCCTTTGCTTTGTGCAGATCCTGTTGTCGCAGACACGGGTTTCTTCTTTCTCCTTTGTTGCAAGTCAGATCAAAACTGAGGTACTGTTGTCAGGGGTAGCCCTTAAATCCTAGATTTAGGGTTGTTAGGGGTGTGGTTGCCAGTTGTCAATGGGCTACTAGACTTTATTCTGCCACTTTTAAAAATGGCAGAAACCTTCCTTAGCTGTACAGACCAGGTAGCCTACCCTAGAGGTGTGGCTAGCGTTCTGGGAATGTGCACCTCCTGAATACCTAATTATCCTACCTGCCCGGGTGCAAATATGCCTGGGGTCAGGGGGAAGAATGTTTTCTCCTTTGGGAGGCAGCCTGGTTGCAAATCAAAGGCAGTGAAGGCTTTGAAGCTCACCGCCTTAATGTGCCACTTCTTTAGCCATCCTGTCAGGGAGGGAGGTGTGACCTTCTTCCCATCCAGGCCATTGTTTCTGACTCCTGGGAGAATTCTCACCTCCTGGCAGTGGGTCATATTCCTGTCTTGGTGGCAGCAGTTGTGGGCTAGCAGCCAGAGCACAGAAAAGGCTGGGGCAAGCAGGTGGGCACCCTCTAAGGTAGCCACCTGGGTGTATGCCACATAATCCTCAACACAAGATTTGTGTCAGGGGTGATGAGGCATGTTGTTTGACACCAAACATGACATATTATGGTTGTACCATAATGGAGCTGGCGACCTCGAGTTTGCCCGTGTGCCAGCCCATGTTATGCTATGGACCGCTTATCACTTATTGTAACCTTTTATGGTAAAGGCCACCATAGAGACACATAAGCTTGCACTGATATTTTCTCAGAAGGCCTTCCTTAGGGGTGTCTGTCATATATTAAAAATATTGCATTGACTTTGCCACACATGGTGAGAGCAAAGTCGAGTTCAAGCTGTTTGTACTGCTCCTGCAGTCTGCAATGGCAGGAATGCCGTCATCAGTTTACTTGGGTCACTCAGGGTGGCGCAAACACTGCTTCAGGCCCTGGTGACCCCTTTAACACCCATGCCCTGGGTACCACTGGTACTGTCATGCGTTCCGTGCCTGGCCCATTGTAGTTTTCCCTATGTTAGCCTAACTGATCATGACACAGGCCACATTTACTTTGCACATGTTACTATATAAACATGTTTGCCTTTGTGCCACATTTGTACTTTTACACAGAACCTGCCATTATTTTCTCATTCTGTTCTTTCCTGGGATTTAGTCTGAACACAGCAGACAAGGTCAAACAACAATGTTCCTTGTTATTTTGTTCTGGTCAGGCACCAGTACCTAGACACAACACAGAAATGCAGCTGTTGTTTATGAACAGTACGCCTTGTCATATATGTATGCATAGCAATGCAACACAAACAGACTGGTACTTATTTGTGGGAATCCTGAGTAGCTCTTGTGCTTGTCCACAATAACCTTGCACAATATTGCGGAGACGTCCATGTTGTTTGGGATTTCTCCTCCACAGTTTTTAGGGATTACCTAGTTCTGTTTTTTTTTTTAAGCTTGAATATTAAAAGGTTTATAACCACTTTTTTGCTGCCTTTTTGAATCCGGTGCTTATAAGTTATGGCTGAAGCCATTGCAGAAAATTGCTGCACATCGGTTACTCAACACTTGCTCCAGCATGGGGTCCCTAATGTGGGGGTTCCAGTGGTTTGTGTGATTAAGGCGGACGCAGCGTACTGCTTTGATGTTTTTTTATTCCTGAGTCACCTTTCCAGCTGTCAATGCTAATGATAACATGTTTCATACTTATACTGCTGCTGCAGTGCCAAACGCTTATCGTCCTTATGCACTTCTTGAAATTCCTCCTACGGTCTGGGAGCACAAGACTTGGTTAAATGGCACCCTTCCCCATGTCCACTGCATTGTTCGTATGGGCCCCTTAAGTATTGATGGGGCCACCTGGCCTACTCTTGCAGGCTTTACGTCTTTCCTGACGCATGTGTTATATGAACAGATTGTTCTTTTATAAAGATGCTTAATACAATTTGTTTCCCGTGCCTTTTTGGCAGGTCCAGCTAGGGCTGGAGCGCCTGCTCAGGCACAACAAGCTGCAGGTTATGTTATTAGTCCAGTTATTGTGAATTTGGTTATGAGCAAATGCCCAACTAATCGTGAGGACATTCCATTTTGGATTGCCCAGAAAATTGATCAACTTGCTGCTGTGTTTTCCCTTACAGGTCCAAAGGAAACACTTAGAATTTTAACCATGTGTTTACCTAATGGTCTGGTTATACCTTTAGCCAACTGCAACACCTGGGGGACCGTGTTTGCCACAGTTTATACTCTCTGTTATGGCACTTCCTCAATGGGCATTCTGCCGAATGTCCTCAAACAGATACAGAACGAACATGGGGCAGGTCCTGCCCTCGATTTGGGGATGAAACTTGTTGAAAATTTTCCGGTTGTCTCCGAAATGATTTTTTCTTATGTTAAAGGTGAAGCAACTTCTTTGGCATACGCCAGCGACTTGCCGCAGTAGCTATTGCTGACCATAAACGTGAGTTGCCTATTATCATTTCTCAGGTGTATACGTCCTTAGGACCTAATAGTTTCGGGACCAGACCTTCTGTTTCGACAATTGTAAAACCCGCTTCTGATAAAGATGCTCGCCCTGCCTGTGATTTTCCAAAGAAAATATGGGATAAATCCAAATCACCACAACAAAAAGGGAGACCTCGTGGTGGTACCCCATCCCCGAATACTCTGAACGACGTTACAATTTTCATGACCGCTCTAAGATTAAAACTCCTGATTGTAAGTAAAAAAAAAAAAAAGTAAGTCCGTTTTTATATAGCGCAGCTACTCACCCTTACGGGTCTCAAGGCGCTGGGGGCCGGTAGTGGAAATTAAGTGAGCTATTGCCCAGAGTCACATGGTGCTGAGCTGAGCTGCCGCCGGAGCCGGGGATCGAACCGTGAACCCTGTGCTCCGAAGTCAGCTGCCCTGGCCGCTGCACCACACCTCTCAACCTGATTGATTTCAGGTTCCTGATCCCCATTCTCCTCGTTCCGTTCAGGACTCGTCTGATCAACAATATGACAGAGGAGGGCGATCTGATCGTAGACAATGAGAGTACGTGCGACCTAAATTGGACACACACCGCTCTTTTGATGTGAAGATCAAGAAGGAGGATCAATCGCCTCTTTATAAGCCCCCTTTTCAGAAAAAGAAAGTTGCCGCCTTAACAGCTAAATATGCCTCAGATGGTGAGAACCCTTGTCCTGGACAGCAGTTTGGCACTGACTCTCACGTGTCATGGTAGAGACAGCGGACACCCGTGTTGGACCCCCAACAGACTATATTACTTGGATGTTCAGATTGAAGGTGATGTTAAACGCACCATTAAAACTATCTTTTGGGAAAATGTGACTTCTTCTTATGATATTCTTTTGGCGGAGGTAGATTGGCCTCCTCCTTTTATTCTCATTTGTCCCCAAGGTGAGGATGGTATCCTCCCTTCATTTTCGCATTTGGTTCCTGACACGGTTAAATAAGCTTATGCTTATGAATGGGCCCTTACCTTGGACCCTTTATATTGCAACCGAACTGGATGGGATAATGATCTCCTTTCCATGTAATTCCTATATTGTCTACTCCGCAACCACAACCGCACTATCCTATTAAACGTGAAGCCAAAGCAAACCTTAAACACATTCTTACTCAATTGGAATACAATCAATCAAGCGTTTGTTAAGCGCTCTACTCACCTATAGGGGTCTCAAGGCGCTGGGGGGGTGCAGCTTCCGGTCCATCAGGGAGGGGGTACATCGAAGAGCCAGGTTTTGAGGTGTCTTGCGAAGATGGGAAACGATGTTGTCTGTCTGAGGTGTAGTGGAAGGGCGTTCCAGGCTTTGGCCACGAGGAAGGAGAAGGAGCGGCCTCCCGATCTGGTTTTCCTGGTGCGTGGGACCACGGCGTAGGAGAGCTGGGCTGTCCGTAGGTTCCTTTGGGGTGCGTGGAATTTGAGCCGGTTGTTCAGGTATGCTGGTCCGGTGTGGAGGGCCTTGTGTGCGTGGGTGAGCATCTTGAAAGTGACTCTTGCCTCGATAGGGAGCCAGTGGAGTGTGCGCAGGTGCTGGGAGATGTTGCAGTGTCTTGGCAGGTTGAGGACCAGTTTTGCGGCGGCGTTCTGGATGTTTTGTAGCTTGCGGGTGATGTTTTTGTTTATTCCGGCGTAGAGTGCGTTGCCGTAGTCGAGTCTGCTGGTGACCAGGGCGTGAGTGACAGTCTTTCTGTGTTTGAGGGGGATCCATTTGAAGGTCTTCCGCCAGGAGGCGGTGGGTGTGGAAGCAGGAGGACGAGACGGAGTTGATCTGGTGGTCTATTTTGAGCTCAGAGTCCAGTATGATTCCCAGGTTGCGTGCGTGGTCGTGGGGGTGGGCGGGTCTCCGAGGGTGGGGGGCCACCATGTGTTGTTCCATGCAGCGGGGTTTGGGCCCATGATGAGTACTTCTGTCTTGTTGGTGTTTAGTTGTAGGCAGCTGTTTTTCATCCAATTGGTGACAGCTTCCATGCCTTCAAAGTTGTGTCTGGCGGTGTTGGGTTCGTTGGATAGGGAGAGGATGAGTTGGGTGTCGTCCGCGTATGACACAATGTTGAGTCCGTAGGTTCTGACGATGGGGGCGAGTGGAGCCATGTAGACGTTGAAGAGCGTAGGGCTGAGGGAGGACCCCTGAGGGACTCCGCAGGTGGTTGGTGTGGGGTCAGAGAGGAAGGGGGGAGTCTGACCCGCTGCGTTCTGCCAGTGAGGAAGGAGCGGATCCAGTCGAGGGCCTTGCCCTGGATCCCTGCGTCGAGGAGTCTGAGTATTAGGGTGCGGTGGGAGACTGTGTCGAACGCCACTGAGAGGTCGTGGAGGATGAGGGCTACTGTTTCTCCTTTGTCCAGTAGGGTGCGGATGTTGTCTGTTGCGGCGAGGAGGGCGGTTTCCGTACTGTGGTTTTTCCTGAAGCCGGATTGGGAGGAGTCGAGGATGTTGTGTTCTTCGATGAATGTGGCGAGTTGGATGTTGATGGCTTTCTCGATGACTTTCGCAGGGAAAGGGAGCAGGGAGATGGATCTGTAGTTTTTGAGGTCGGTGTGGTCAGCCGAGGGTTTCTTTAGGAGGGGGTTGACTTTGGCGTGTTTCCAGTTGTCGGGGAACGAGGCAGTTGCCAGGGAGCGGTTGATGGTGTGGCGGAGTATGGGTGCGATGGTGTTGGTGGCTCTGTTGAAGATGTGGTGGGGGCAGGGGTCCGTGGGCGCCCCGGAGTGGATTGACTTCATCACCCCAGTGTGTCTTCGGTGGAGAGGGCTATCCAGTTGTTGATTGCTGGCTTCCGGGTGTCGGGGGTGGTAGGTAGGGGCTCTGTGTGTTGGTTGTCTTCGTTGAAATTGTCGTAGATGCTCTTGATTTTGCGGTCGAAGAAGATACTGAGTTTGTCGCAGAGGTCTTGTGAGGGAGGAATGTCAGTCGACTCGCTGGGGGGTTGGGCGAACTCCTTGATGATGTTGAAGAGTTCTTTGCTGTTGTGTGCATGCATGGAGATCCTGTCTTCGATCGCTTTTTTTCTCGTTTTTCTGATGAGTTGGTGGCGGCCCTGAAGTTGTTGTGTGCTTCTGTGGATTTGGTGTTCCTCCAGGTCTTTTCGAGGCGGCGGCAAGTGCGTCTGGACTCTCGGAGTTCGGTGGTGAACCATCTGGCTTTCTTGGCGTGGTTGTTGTTATTTTCCTTGAGGGGGGCTATGGTGTTGGCGCTGTCGGTGATCCATCTGTGCAGGGTTCGGGCTGCGGTGTTGTGGTCGTCGTTTTCCACGCTGGTTGGGGTGGAGTTGCTGAGTGAGGAGGTGAGCTGGTCGTCGGTGATTCTGGACCAGTTTCTTCGTGGGAGCAGGTGCTTGTGTCTGTGGATGGTGGGTGTTTTGAATACCAAGAAGGAATTCAGACCTTTGTATCACTTATGAATAATCCCCTTTTTCCGGTTTCAAAACCTGACCTGTTTTATCGTATTGGATTGGATTATTAACATTTGAATAGTCATACTCGCACTTTCCCTATCCAAAATACACATAGTACAGCACTTATTAACAATATTGTTTGCAACAAGTTCAAAACCACAATTGATATTTCCAATGTTTTTTTTTGTCACAATTTGGCTCCTGAAAGCCGTGATTGGTCCGCGTTTACCGCCCTTGGCTCCCAGAGGTGATACGCCTGTTTGCCTATTGGATATAAAATAGCCCTGGTGTTTTTTGAAGCTTGAATTGTGTTGATTCTCCATGAGATTGACCCTGATGCTTTGTCCTATGTCAATGACATCTGTTTAACAGATGATGAATTAAATCCTCATTTGGCCAGAGTGGATCGCATAATTTTGCAGTTTGCTGAACTTGGGGCCTCATTACGATGCCGGTCGGACCGTGACGGTAGCAGGACCGCCCGACTAGTAGTCAGCGGTCCAGCTGTCCACATTTCAATGTGACCTCCTTCAAGGTGGTCGCAATGTGTTTACTTTGTATTGCGGCGTGTGCTGTGGGCTGCAGCACACGCCGAAGTACAAAACATACAAATCTGACATATCACTCCACTATGTGGCAGGCACCATGCGGTGTCTGCCACATGGTGCAGGGATATGTAGGGGGCACCATAGGTGCCCCCCAAAGCCCATATTGAATGGCCAGGGGGGAAGGGGAACCCGCTACGGGCCCCCAAGTCACTTTCTGCCTGCCATTTCATGGTGGGTTATCCGCCATGAAACGGCGGGCAGAAAGGGAAATTGGGATCACTGCGGCAGTGTCTGAGCAGGCACTGCCACTGTTGTAGGGATTACAGTCCCTCCGACGGGGCAGTCGGACTCGTGCCGGTCGGTCTTTCTGCCCGCCCGCCATCTGCCCGCCATCGTAATGCGGTGGGCGGTCCTGCAGGGTCCGATGGAGGTGGGTCACACCACCATCGTAATGGAGCCCTTTTTTACAAGTTAAATGTTTCTGAAGCTCACATTGCTTTTCTCAGTGTCCTTTTCCTTGGTTATGAATTGACTGATGAGGGTATGAGCTTGGCCCCTCACTTTTTAGAAAAATGTGCACAATTGCAGCCCCCAAATACGCTCAAAGAGCTTCAATCTTTGCTTTCCTTTTTAAATTTCGCAAGAATTTACATTCCAGACTATGCTCAACGTATTAAGTCGCTCTATTCCTTGATACGTCCAGATTTGTTGGTGTCCTGCTGGATGCCTGAACACACTGAGATTCTCAGATCTTTGCAATCTGATTTGCTTGAAACGCGACATTTACATACACATCTGAATAAAACAAATTTGGTCATCCAGATTGTACCAGGTTCAATTGGTTTTAACTATGTCACATTTAATGAAGGAGATACAGTCTCTATTGCATATAAGTCGCACTTATATTCCCATGCGGAAATGCATTTTGCATCCGTTGAAAAAAATACTAACAGCAGTCCAGATGGCCATCCTCAAATAATGGCTTTTGTCTCAACGCAAACCAATTATTCTGGTTTCTCCTGAGCCCGCCTTAGAAGCTGTCACAAAAGCTAGCATTCCCAATTCAAAGTCCCTACATCCACGTTGGATTCAATGGGCTATATCCTTAACAGCAGTTGATATTGACTTTGTTTTCGACCCTTCTTTAGAGACGCAAGAATTTTTGCAATAAGAGCATGTTTATCCTGTTCCTTCTTCTCTTCTTCCACTTGATGAATACAGGTGTATTATCTATACAGATGGTTCAGCGCAACCTGCTATAGGTTCTAAACAGCAATACTCTGCAGCATACTCAATTGTTTTAGGCACTATCGCGGATACCATTTTTCAACCGACTCCTACCCACACTCGGTCTCTTGGAGACTGTACTGCGCAATTGGCTGAACTGAAAGCTTTACTTCTCGCACTTGAACATACGAATACTGAGTTACCCACACTGATAGTGTGTGATTCGTTTTACTGTGTACAATCATTTATCGATAATTTGCTTTTTTTGTGACAAAATGACTTTAAGGTTTCCAAAGGTAGCACAATAAAGAAAAAATGCTTTAGGTTCAGGTGGCAGATTTAAAAGATAAGTTGCCACAAGCTCTTGTCATTCGTACATTGAGTCATCAACATGTGGGAGCACACGCAGTAGGGAATTCTATGGCTGATGAGGCAGCCAAATCTGCAGTAGCCACATGTAAAATAGCAGCAGTAACGCGTTCTAAAACACGTGTTGATAATTACATCTTGGCTGACGTCCATGCTTCTCAGGCTTGCAACGCTTTACCTAACGGTTTCCTTCCAAATATTCATAGCCCTGAATGAGCATCAGGTCCCTTTTGTACCTATGCCTGGGGTTGGTGATCACATGATACCCAACATTGACCGCAGACAATCTTTAATAGTTGCCGCGCATGAAGGTGTTGTTTCTGCACATGCAGGAGTTGCGGCCACAATTTCCCTTTTGCAACAACGTTACTGGTGACAAGGTTTATACCAGCAAACCAGAAAATATGTTTTAGGTGTGACATTTGTCAACAAATTAAAATTTCTGCTGTGTCTCGTCCACCACAGACCCCTTTGTATATTTCTAATCAGCCCTTTGGCTGTGTTTACTTAGATCATTGCGGTCCTTTAATTTCTGATACTGCATTCAAAATATATTTTGGTTACAGTTGATTCTTGCTCAGGTTCCTCTGGGTTTGACCACAGCACTCAGCGGACGCTCGCACTGTTATTAAAGATTTGCGAGTCTTTGTCAGGACTTATGCCTGTCGTGCATTCCACTCGGACCAAGGTCCGGCTTTCACCTCTAAGGCGAACCATGATTCGATGAAGTCAATGGGTATGCAAGTGCATTTTTCTTCTCCGTAAAGGCCTGAGGGCAATTCTGTTGTGGAGAGAATGAACCGTGACTTAAAGCAATCCTTAACCGCTAGAGTATTAGGTACAGGGCATGGTTGGTTGAATCATCTCTATGGGGTTTGACGAGCATTAAATAATCTCCCTAAAAGATCTCTGGGTAGGCGGACCCCGTACAAAATGCTCTTTGGCATCAAGATGTATGTTCCAGACCTTGATGCTCCTGACGTTGTGGTGGTAACCGCAACCTTCGATGTAGATAACCACTGTACTGTCTTGCAGGATCTACAAAAGTGCAGTGATGTCCTAGCTCACAAGCATTTGCCTGCGCCTCTCTCTACGAGTTTAGATACTCAAATTCAGGTATCTGGTTTGCTTTCCAAAGTTGGAGACTTTGCTCGCGAAAAAGTGGCCTTCAAGAAAGAATTCGGCCCAACATACCGTGCTCCTGTTCTGGTCCTTGGTATCCAGGGTATAGGGACTGCGGTTTTGCCTCCACTTCCTGGACATAAAGAAAATCACTTTGTCTCCATTGAACATTTCAAGTTACACCATATGGCCAATTCTCCATAGTTTGCCCAGGGGTCGTCCTTCACAAGACTTTCCTTTGCAGCCTGTGAGCACCACCATTGTTGCTTCGCCTCAGCTGTTAGGGGGAGGCTGGAACCTCAGTTGTCATGGTATTTGTGTCTACTTTTCTATCTTCCACAACGGATGTCGTTTATACTGGTCCACCATTGGATACCCCTTATGAGTTACATTTTTCAAATCCCACTGCTGAATCGCAGCCTCCTCTTTTCCAGTTGAGTACCTCCGGGTTCTTTATAGATCAAGACCATTTGTCTTCGGACAGTTCTTCCGTTTCTTCGGTTCTGCATCCACCTCCAGCTCAAATTTGTATTTTTATTTCTTTGTTTAAACACACTTATCTGGTCCCTCCTTGGATATATATCTGGATTGTATTTTGCTTGGTCCTTGTAAACATGTGGATAGGATTTGTGACAGTTTTTTTCCTTTTGATCAACGGACATTATCTCGCAGAACGTTTCACCACAGAACTGGTTGATGGGATGTTGGCTCCACATTCCTCCTCACATAAAGTGAAACGAGACCTGTCCCTTGTCAACATTTTGGCCATTCCAGTGACTGAAGGAATTGTTTGGGATAAAGTTCCTTTTGATAAATTTGGTCCTACAGTGACCCCGCAGATTCCATATGTGTTCAAAGTTTCTATGGGTGATGTGATAGTACCGGGATTACAGTCAGATGATTGGGCTGTTGATACTGTACAATCGATGATTTCCGAATTACAATATTATAGTGTGTTTGAATCAGAAGATTTATACCTTAATTCTGCCAATTATGCTGAGATGTTCTGCTACCATCATTAAGGACATCATTTTCTCCATAGGTCAAGTGGACAGCATCCCCATTATAATTATACACAGTGGGAACATTGTCCAACTCCACCACGAGAAAGTTCAAAAACACAGATTGATAAATGCACATATTTTACAAGCTATGACCTTTCAGACCCAATGTCATACTATTTTAAATTGGTTTCAACCCAACTGAAAAAATATATGTTTACTCAGGCCAAGCTCATTTGTCAAACAACTGGCCCTTAAGGGTTATCATCATTGGAAAGACAATATTGACCTGAAATCGATATGGGGTACAAAGTCCTGGCAGGTCCAGGGCACAGAAAATGTATTTCGTGCCTGTCTGATTCCCACACAAATAATTTTCCTAAACAAAACAATTCAACAGACTACTTGTCTAGGATTGGCAAAAATTCAAGAACTGAATGCCCCTACCATTCCTTCAATTGCCAGCTTTGATGATTGGCAGTCCTACACAAATTGTTCAGAAGCCCAGTTAAATGATATGTTACAGAATGGTACATTTAACTCATCATTTTCTAATCCTTGTGGGTTGTTACTGTGGCCAGTGGACACAAAGGAATGTCATTCTAATTTTCTTAACTCCATACCCGGGTTTAAATCAAGTAGACCCAATCCACGGTACTCACAGTCAACCCATTCTAACATAATTACTACTTATTCAGTAGTGAAGTTATGCCAGCAATGGTTGGAACATTCTACACTATCTGCAGTAAAACAACATCTTTCTCTTCTGTCTGAGGACATGAATCTATCTGATTTTTGATGAGGTCCTAGGCCATCTCGCTCTAAAAGATTCCTGTATGCGGCTTACAATAAAATTTGGAAATTAACACGGATGGACACTGCTATACGTTTTAGGCAAATTGATCAAGATAATTTGGACAAAGTGGTTGCTGTAGTAGACAACAGTATTAATATGTTATCATCCCGCATTTATAACTTGAATAGCATTGTGTCGTCTGTGATTGATGTTGTGCAAAATGATATGTCAAAATTGTATCATGGTCAAAGTCAGATTAGATCTATTATGCAGTTTGGCTGGACACTCCAAACACTTACAAATGGACCTGTTCCTTGGCATTACCTGAATTGTACTGCTTTGTTTCTGCCTTTCAATTTAGCACCCAAACAGCAATCAAGGGCCATGAAAGACGCCACATACACCATGCTACATTTAGAGAAATTAGGAAAACTCCCATTCACTGTAGCCGAAATGCTTTTAGCAGATTGGTTAATACATGGGGTTATCTCATTGCCCATATCAACATTTCAGTTTACAGCTTTCATGAAACATTTTGCAATAGGTAGATATGAACCCCTTAGGAGCAGTTACATACATGAGTTATGGTCCGTGCCCTTTACCTATCACTTTGAATGTGATGATAGAGACGTTTTTCTTACGGGAGAGGAGTGTGACTCCACTGCCGCCCATTCACTTGTATGTCAACTCGTTAAAATTCATGGCGCTTGTAATGTCTCAGCACCAAATTGTGCTTGTTATTTGAGAGGAACTCCTGTTTCTTCTGTTCTCCCTTTCATTACCTTCCTTTGGAATGGAAGTTATCTCAAGCTTAATAATGAAGAATGTTATGGTATGCAGGCGGGAATTCCGTATGTTGTCTCCGTTACCCAGTTGGTCAATTGCTGCAACAACATCTTGTTTCCCTCTCCGCACGGGATTGTAGATAGCTTGCTGTGGCCTTCCATTCCAACTTTGAAAGCAGATTTTAATAAGCAGACTCAAAGCATTATTGTTTCAACACAAAGTGGCTCTCATAGCTGCCTTCGAAACCTTTGTATTGCACAGGGCTAGAACTACTGCTGAAATGCATTCATTGTTAAATACAAATCTCCCCCTGCATTTTGGCGAAATCAAATATTTAATACTACTGATACAGCGGATGTGGACTGCTTTTTTTAACTGATAGGCTCTGGCCTTGTGACTTCCTTCCAAACTATCTTTGGAGTAATTCCGGCTTTTATACACTCTATTTTTTCCAGCGTGTTCGGTGGATTCCCGGTGCTGCTGTTCCTTATTTGTTTTTAAAGACAATGATCCCTAGACAATTAGGTATAGTGTAAATTAATATAGACCCAATCAGTGCTATATTATCTGTCCAGCCGGACAGTTTTTAATGTACAATAACTTTATGAAGCAAATAAAACGAAAACATTCAAGCGGGACACAACCTGCGTCCTGCTGACGTAGACTTACAAACAACATTGAGGGAAGGGGTTCAGGCAAGGAAAGCGTGTCTGTATTTACATTAGATATAAGTACAGCAGACAGAATACGTTGCGCACACCATTACAAGTTTAGCATTGTAGTATAGTCAATGTATATGGTGTACAGTTGTCGACGACGTTTCAATCCCTATTTTAATCAGTGGGATCATCTTCAGGACATTAGGGTGACATGCCTGTATACAATTGCTCAAATTATTGGAGCTGGTATGCCGTTGGGTTCCTAGGCGGATAATGAAGGGACCGTCTGGTGTGCCTAATAAGCGCCTAAGACGGTGGTGATATTTGTGGCATTCTCATCCTGTTGCTGCTGTTCCACAATGGCTGTTCCTTCTGTGGCCGTCCCTGACCTGGCATCGCTCCAAAACTACTGTGAGTGTATGCTTCAGCTCTTTGGAATGGTTCTGTTGCAGGCATTGGATGTGGATTGCTGCTTAACCTTCTGCCATATTTACTTCACCTATGTGCAACCTGTATTTTACTGCATATGGCGCCCCTTCCAATGGGCACTGGATATATGCCTGGCTCTACAAACATCCGCCGCCCTGGATCTCGAACTGCTGATGAGTCCCTTAGTGGCACATTATCAGGACTGTTCCTTGGGTTTGTATAACTTATAGAGTTGAGGTGAAGGTAAGTCCTGGAAATTCGAGTATGCATGGGGTGCAGGCAGTGGCAGGCAGAGGCACTCGATGTCAGTAGCGGTGGGGACTTTCAAGTAGAGTTTTGTGCCATCAGTGCATTGGTGAATTTTGATGCTGTTATCAGTAATTAGAGTCCCACGGGGCTCCATGTTGTGTTGTGTCTCTTGAATAGGTAGGAGGAGAACAGAGATTTATGCTGTCAATGAATCCCACTCAAGACTACAGGGTGCGGATGTGGGTGAGGTGGTCAATGGCATCAAAGACTTTAGAGAGCTTCCGCCATGTCAGAAGATTGGGATCATCTTTATCTGGGGTGAGGAGGGCATTGCCTACAATTTGTTGGTTGCTGTCTCTGTGCTACAGCATGATTTAAAGCCAGATTGGTAGTTGTTTAAGAGTTGATTGGCCAGGTCTTTTTTGAAGTCTGATAATAAACCCACATCCTCCGCAGGTATGTGAATCTGCAACAGGGGTTGTGGCTGAAGTGCAACAGTGTAGCAAGAATTTAAATGAGAACACAAAGTGAGACAGTTTAACTGAAGTGCTTGTTTTAAACAGCTACCAGGTATCGGGTGGCCAAATAACAAGTGTGAATGGGAGCCAAACATCACTTCTCTAGATGAGTATAGAAGCTTGAGCGGCGTTGGGAGACTGGAGTTGTGGCCATGTTCGGGGAGCATGGTCATTGGCTCGGCAAAGCACTAGGCAGCACTGGCGTCATCCCCCTTGAGGGCCCGAGTTGTTATGTTATGTTATGCGGTTTTGTAGAGCGCTCAGCTGCCCCAGCAAAGGGGCGTCCCGGCGCTAATGGCAGAAAACTGTGCAGCCTCCAACAGAGAAAAGGCCTACAATGGAGGGAAGAGGAACGTTTTGATTGCTTTGCGCAATGCCAAATAATTCTTCAAGCCGCGAATGGAAATAGGGAGCGCGTTCCAAAGTTTGGGTGCCAGCGTACGGAAGGAACGCCCCCCAGCATGGACCCTCCTCACCCGAGGGATAACCGCCAAGTGCTGCCCCATCGACCGCAGTTGGCGGGAAGGGGTATATGGTGTAAGCAGATTGGCCAGAATCCCTGGGGACGAAGAGTACAAGATATTAAACGAAATACAGAGGGACTTGAACTATATACGCTAACCATTTTTGCTGCATTGGTGAGATAAATGTACACTTTGTCTCATTGATGGCGACAGGCTGTCTACTAGTCCAGGGTAAGCCCTTACCAGACAAAAAGTGTTTTCTGGTGCTGTGTGGGCGATAGAGGAGTTCATGCAATGAAAAAAAAATTACTTGCATGGCATTTTCTACTTGTATATCTGTTTTCTGATGCAGCTTACAAATGCGTGTTGCTAATTAACTGTTGCTTTGTCTGCTGTAGTGGTCTGAGACACCTGATCCTATCTCTGTGTTTAGCATGCATGCTGTTTGAAAACAATGACGCATTTGCCAAGACAGACATGAGAAACAGAAGTTATAGAGATGAACAAAGCATGCTGAGGGACATAATCAACTATCATGCACGAAGACCCCGTGGACATATATGAAGGCAGGTTAACTATGTAACGAAGGCCAGATACTAACAATTGATAATAGTGTACATCACAAAATAAAAATCATATTTGATTTTACAAAACTACTTTTGAAAAGGAAATAGAAAAAAAAGTTTACAGAATCAACAAAAAGATTCATGGTACCCAACAAACCAACATATGTGCTTTGTTTAGGGAAGGTTCTTTACCTAGCCAGATGACTGTCGTCTGATGCATGGGGGATAGTCTGAGCCATTATCTTGTCCGCTAACAGAGAATACTGCTACCAGCTATGTCATGGAATACTTACCCTCCACATGCCTCCTCTCATCCAGTCATTTCTTTTCAATGTTCAACAAAGTGCTATCTCCACTCCTTTTACATTCACCCTATCGGTGTCTTCTTGCCACATGGCCTGTTTCTTTGCTCCACTGGGGATGTGTGGAAGAAGACCATGGAGTTCTCCATAGTTGTACACCATAAAAAACAATTCTTTGGCGAAATTCCTCTTCCTCTTGAGTGATAAATTCTGCTTTTTGGCAATCTTGTTCTCTGGTAATGTTAAATATAAGAGTTAGAAAACAGCCCTTTGAAAGTAGCTTCTATTTTTGGCTTATTATTCGTACTTCTGCCTAGTGCATTTGATTGTTGTTAGGTGTTCTTATTTTATTATTCTCCCATTTGGAATGATGAGCAACATATGTCTCTATTGTGCGATGTAATGTCTATGTCATGTTCATTGACCAATACACATGTCCAGGATGTTCTCAAGTGAATTTGAGTCATAACTTTCAGTTCTCAGTTTCTGCATAAACCATTCCACTCCTGATTTGTATACAGACGTTTTAGCCTGATCTTGTACCTCCATTTACACACAGGTTAAAATATATAAAAGTACTTTTGTGGCTTCACCTGAAAAACAAAGTCTCCAGCCGTTCTGATTAAAGAAGGAGACTACGAACATACAAAATAACCATTGAGAGCTGGAGACATCAAAATCATCTGGGTGCATAATCAAATACCAGCCCTTTGGAAAGCCAAATTCTTTAATGGATTTCAGGAAAGAAGGTGTGAGATACCAATCAAAATTCAAGTCCAATTCAAAGAAAAATCGGGCAATCTCATCGAGTGAGGGATAATATGCATAGTGCTGGAGAAAGAATTATGGGACTTTGATGACTAGGGAACATGCAAAGAGGGTGTTAGATTTAACATTTAGTCTTAGCATAACTGCTGCATCCATCTTTATGCTCATTATAACCATGCTTTCAAGTTGCACCTGTCTATGATGTATAAATCCTCATTTCCATGATTGGCTCTTGAAGAGAGAATTGTCAGATTAGCTTGTTCAGCAGCAAGAGTTTACATTTCTGTATCTGTCTGATACTTTCTCATGACTCCAGAATCCTGCACCTTTGTACTTATTGGTTTCAGGCCCACGGCATGATCCCAATTGAAGCACTGTATATGAAAGCATATTCATTTGTCATGCCTCTGCTTGTGTGGCTTGTGCTCATTTGGGATGCTGAGGCATCCGCTTGTCACCCGTTGGTGTGACTCACTTGCTATTGTTAATAAACATAAACGATTTCAAATCGGCATGTGATATATTTTCTATAACAAGAGATGCTGCTTTGTCTGACCATGGTCTTGAATCATTGGCCTAAGTGTAAGAGTCACATGGGGCTAATCATGACTAGGCATATGCTGTATTTAGGTATGCATTTATGTTGTCTGCTGTAAGAAGGCCAGATTCTAGGACAGATCCAGGATTTCCTTTAATTTAACATGGATGGTGAGATGAAACGAGAGTGGTAATAACTTTAAATGGTTCCTTGTGGCACTGGAGCAGGGAAACTCTTATCAGGATCTGGCATTCAAATTATTTTCTACCAAGAGACATTCATCAGGTGTAAGTGGACACTTATATAGGTTTTCAATTCTTTGTTAGTTATTCACTTGTTGTGAGGGCTGTGTTTACTTCTAATATTCTGTATAGATTGTTGCGTCATTTTTATATAGTTCTGTTTGTTTTAAATATTCATTGTAATAAATAGTCAAAACAAAAACCTGTATATGAAAAAACATCTCTATATACTTCTTCCAAAGATGTCAAGGATGTATACCATTATTTTTATTTGATTTGTTTTTGGGTATTCTTTAAATGTTTTACTCCTTGTTGTAATGAAGAAATGTTTCAGTGAACTAAATCATCACCTACATTTATTGGGATGCCTTTGACTGATAAATAACGAAAATTTCTTATTAACTTGGAGGATATACTTGATGTAATACTGGATTGTAGAGCCGAATTCCACCTCAGTTATTAAGTTTTAGTGAAGACCCTCGCCAGTAAAATTCGAGGAGCTAATGTTACTTCTTTCAATTAATTTCCTTTTCTTTTAAAAGTTTACAATGTGATCGTATTTCTGATTCCATAATTTCATCGCAAAATAAACAAACAGTATAGTTAATCGAATGATATCCCATTAAACTGTTCAAATATTCTCCTTATCAGTAGACTGAGTATAAACCCTTCATCAGCTCCTGAAATAAGCACACAACGTAAAAATGGAATTACTACAATTTTAAATTGGAAACGTAGCTTTCCCCATCTTCTGAAATTCTGGACCTAAGTTGCAAAAAAAAGGCACTGAGTTCATTATATATTGCAAAATCGGGATAGACGCGAGCTATGGTAAATAGCTTTCAGATGATGAAATGCTAGGCGTCTGTGCATTGCCACCCGCATGACCTATTTTATGATTCATGAACAGAAAGTGAAAAAGGCAGAGTGGCACCACAGGCAAAGCAGGCCCACCTTACCGACCAATCACAGCTGAACAACTCTCATGAGAATGTTAAGCTGCAAATTACTTGCATGCATGCACTTGCCTGCCTTGGAGCGCACAATATTAATCTGTTTCAGACAAAGTAAGGCATGTATATTTTACTATTAGAAATATCGTTTTTCCCTTCTTTTACAAACCATTAATGTACAGAATTAACACAAATGTTTTAAATAATTTCCTTGTTTTCTTGTACATATTGAGAAAACCACAATTTCCACCTTGGCTAACTAGAAAGCATGCAATTGATAGTAAGAAGTAGAGCAATAGGTCCTATGGGAACACCCATGTTTATATCAGGTTCAAAGATTCAAGGTCTACCAGGCTCTCAAGCTACTATACACCAGCTGACAGTGACATGCCCAGAGCATCCGCTAAAATGAAAATATACTGTCACTTTGAGTTCATACATGAAGTCCCAAATGAGCAGCACGATAATACAGAGGGCTTAGACAAGATAGGTAGGCTAGTGTCTGTAAGCCAACAGAGCCCCTTGATGTTTTAAGCTCAGGGAATTGCATGCTGTTCACACATTGCATTGTACAATTATGTTTTCTCTTAAAAAACAAAATGAGAGCACATTTCATACTGTTCTATGCCTGATAGCAGATGGTAGAGGACATGTTCTCTTTTTAAAAAGACAAGAAATGTATAAGACACTTACACACTAGTGATTATATCCCATTTTCAATTAAGCAAAGACATGTTTTGCTCTACTTTATGTGTGAGCAATATGATCAGAAACAACTATTAAGAAGTTGTGGTCACAAGGATATTTTGGGCACACACTTTTAGGAAATAGCATCTTTTTGCATAGTCAACCTTTTTTTTCAACAAAAAGGACACCAAAAAAGTAAGGATACAAAATGGTGGTATAAGTATGCCATCAACAGTCCACAATCAATAGAGTAGGTCAATTATTTTTTTAATTCTGGTCTTCAGAGATCGTATTTCCAGTTGCACAAATGTCCATAGCTCATGTAGAGGCATATATGGTAAAGTTCAGACAGACCAAGCAATGTAATACTGCTACTAAATGTTGGTACAGTAGAATACTTATTTAAGGACAATATAGCCGACACATGTCTGCTCACAGATACCAAAGCAGGACCTGTAATAGCCATGACATTGCTACTGCCATTCCTCCAACTATCCTATTGCACAGCTTATGACCACTTCTTGAATTGCGCCAACAGTCTATCCTGTTACGCAATCTTATCAGAGCTACAATATTGATAATCCAACAATAACTACTTATATATACTACTTTAGATGATAAGCTGCTTCTGATATTTATAAGCCATGACAAAGTTTATAAGATGAAACACGCCAATTTCATACCACTCTGGTTGCACTCTTTAGGTGGCAAGGGTGTGACCTGATGTAGCATCCTGTCATACATAGTTTCTCTGTTATTCTACTATACATTCTCTTTACTTTTGCCTGGGCATTTGAGGGGATGTGAGTGTAACTATACCCACTGCTACCAATTGAAAGGTTGTCCTTTTTAACTAGATGCACTGTAATACTGGATTGTGGGCACTGGGAGGCTGATAAAATGGCCTCGTTTTATGAGCTCTTCCCCTTATAGCACAAACTGGTAATTGTAATTGGCATATTTGTCCTTTCAGTAAGGCCAGGGCAATATGGTTCAAAAAGCACACCAATGACATAAAAGTCAGATGTGGGCTGTAGTAGGACTTTATACAATGGGCATTTGCAACTTTAAAACATGGAACAAGGACTGCATTAGCAGGCCTCAATGGCTGAAGCCAAAATGTCACCTGCACATTTCAGAGGAACCCATCTTTGACAAGTGGAAAATCAGGCCATTTACATTAGTAAGATACCTCTAAGCAGTGACTTAAACCTGAAAATCCTGGATGCATAATGTATAAAAAAGGACACATTTCTAGTACTGATACTGGCATGTTCCTGCAAAGACATGATTAAAAGTGAGGAGAGGTGTCGTGCAGCGGCCAGAGCAGCTGACTCCAGAGCATGGGGCTCACGGTTCGATCGCCGGCAGCAGCTCAGCTCAGCAACCTGTGACTCTGGGCAATAGCTCAATTAATCTCCTGACAGCCCCCAATGCCTTGAAACCCTTAATGGGTCATATGTTCACGCTTTACAAATAGGAATCATTATTATATACTTCACTGTACAAGCCCAAGTAGCTATTCCCCACTGAGTAAAAGTGAAATAATCCACGCATTGTTGTGCGTGGATAATATCAAAAGCCTAGTTCTTTGTTGACACATGGCCCAGAGATGATTTTTTTTTTAAAAACTCTCCATCTCTGACTGAAGCCTGTCATTAAAACAGCCCCCTTGATTATGCGTGGAATTACTCAAGGAGTAGGGCCTGCTTGCAGATCTCTGGCTAGAAGTCAGGCATGATAATTAAAGAGTATCCACCCACATTTACCATGGAATGTGAGGGGAGGGTCATGGGCAACTGATGAACAACAGAAAGGGACAGGTAGGAACTCCCAAACTATCATGTTCATATTAAATACGCAGATGCTGATTCTGCCTGCTCCCAGCTAAGTTGTCTCTTATCCCTACAGGGGATAACCTTCGCTTTCAGAACCACACTAGCTTGCTTATCCAGGGGAGTGTCCTCATTTTTATTAGGGCAGTTCCTGGGTTAGAACAAATACTACTACACAGAGGGGCATATTCACAAGGACCTACCGCCGATTTATCTCCACCTTAACGCATCCAAAGTGGAGATAGATCCAACACCCCATTCATAAACGGGTGCAAACTGCAGACATCTCCAGTATTCCCGCGATAACTGCCCCAAAATTTATCTCCACGGTGGACACCACCAACCAACCCTAATGAGATGCAGAGTAGGCGTTCCCATGCAAAAACACACGAAAAAACCACAACACCACTTTCACAATGAACTGCCAGATCTGCGATGTGAACCAAAAACAGGCGATAAGCCGCGGTAGCAGCAGGGATTTAACACCTGCCTTTTGCTGGTGTTAAGCAGGACGACTACCTGCAGTATGAAAGGGAGCTCAGCCCAGAGCCACATCTGAAGACCCACAGATGCCATGGAGCCAATGATCATGCAGCTCGGAGACCCATGAGGGCCACAACACCCACCGCCACCACCCCCGGCCCCCCCCCCAGACAAACACATACCGTGCACGACACAAGAGCCACAAAAAGTGCATGATGACGCATATTGTCAAAAAATAACACACGTGTGGCCAGAAGAACGAGAAACAGTCACACAGCACTGAAGTAACAACCAAAAACTTTATTGAAATACAACACAAAACACCAATGCAGAAGACTCCTGTCGGGTCCCTCTGGGACAATCTCGATGTCATAGCCTGGAAAATAAAGCACAAAATCAGAACGTGTGCCATGCGCACATCAAAGGAGCGAGACACAGAGAAACAGAGAATGAAAGAAAGGCAGAGAGAGAAAGAGAGGGAAGGAAAGGAAAGGAAGGGAGAGAGAGAGAGAGAAGGAAAGGAGAGAGAGAGAAGGAAAGGAGAGAGAGGGAGAGAGAGAGAGAGAAGGAATGGAGAGAGAGAGTGAGAGAGAGAGAAGGAAAGGAGAGAGAGGGAGAGAGAGAGAGAAGGAAAGGAGAGACAGTGAGAGAGAGAGAGAGAGAGAAGGAAAGGAGAGAGAGGGAGAGAGAGAGAAGGAAAGGAAAGACAGTGAGAGAGATAGAAGGAAAGGAGAGAGAGTGAGAGAGAGAGGGAAGGAAGGAAGGGAGAGAGAGAGAGACACCGCCGCCCCTGCGCACCCAGGCCCCACTGTTCACCTGCTGCCACCGGTGTGTCTCCAACCACGTGCCGGGATACACTGCAAGCCACCAGGTCTGCAATCTGTAATCGAGGCCAGAGTCAATCATGGCAGAGTCCATCACACAGCACACGGCAACAACGCCTGTCCGTCCCTGCACACGCATAAAGCCGCACCCTACCCCCTCCCGCCTGCCAGCGCTGGCTGTCCGCACTTGCGCACCCCGGGCCCACTGCTCACCTGCCGCCAACGGTGTGTCCACCAGTGGGCACACCACGTGCCCATGCAAGCTCCAGGCCCCGGTCCCGCCACCATGGCATGGTCCACATCATGCGGATCCGCCCCGTGGCCCAGCAGGTCCCACACATGACGCTGAGTCCTGAGGCATCAATGGCAGAGACCACATCAGTGCACTCGTCATCATCGCAGGCTGCACACCCGCTCAGCTATTTCGGTGCCACTAACCCTGTGCAACCCCAGTCAGCGCCATGTGGTGGTAGGCCCGTGACGGGCGCAAGGCCTCGGGTGCCACTAACCCTGTACAACCCCAGTCAGCGCCACGTGGTGGTAGGCCCGTGACGGGCGCAAGGCCTCGGGTGCGACCAACCCTGTGCGCCACAACTCATGGGCCCTTTATGATTGAGAACCGTGGAGCGTCCGTCATCCAGTCACCACCGGCAGTGGGGAATGTGACGTTGTCGGCCCCTTTTATTGGCGGGGTCACATGGCCTGTGACGCCTGTGCCGGATGGGTGTGGTGTGTGTGCAGACCTGCCCTCAGGGAGTGGCCGTGACATGCTGACAACTAGACCAGTGACCTGCATACCACCAGCTATGTGGGGCCCCCCTCGGAGCGTAAGCGGAGTGGTCTGGCCTGGCGTACGCCGGACCAGCGCAGGGCTTGCAACAATGACTCGGGGGCTCTGGGCGTGGGTCAGTCCATGTCCGGACAAGGGAGTGACTAATGCGTGTGTCCCTGTTGTAGTGTCCACGGCAAGCGGAACACAATAGGCAATGTAGCACACTGTGACTGGCATCCCACTAGATGAGCATCATTGACGTAAGGGAAATCACTGTCCCTACATTCATCCACACATTCATACATGAATGATGAAAGCCATGACACAGCAGTGCGTTTCTGGATGTTTATTGCACATCCAGTGGAGTTTTGCAGCTGGAGCGGTACAGGGCCATGCCAAGCACACTACACAATATGGGCCCGTGGAGGGCCAGCCAGAGTCCATCCGGGGATGACAAGTACTGCGGAAGAGGAAGGGTACAGTCCGCAGTCTGGTCGCCGTGTCATTGGTCATCAAACAGGATATGGCAGTCCATGTCGCGGTCCAAGGTGAGTGCAGCGGAGTGTATCAGGGGTCAGTGGCAGGTCATGGGGCCATGTGCGGCACCAAGCAGAAACAGGCAAGGTGGCGGAAATGAATGCTAGTGCCTCCTTCTGAACTCAATCCCATCCACGTCCTCGTCCTCGGATGTGTGCTCTGCCCTACCTGTGGGTGTTGCAGTACCGGCTGCGGCACTGTGTGCCACTGACACATCAGGTGCCGGAGGAGGATTGTCAGCCGCACTGTGTGGCAGTGACACATCAGGTGCCGGAGTGGATACGCCTGCCGCACTGGGAGGCACTGACACACCAGGGGGCGGAGATGTGGATGGTGTGGGGGCAGCAGCATTCATCTGCGCCACGTCTTGTGGCAGCAATGCCATGATGAGGATATGCAGGGCCTGGTAGATCCCAGCTACATTTTGCTGATGTGCAGCGGTGGCTGCCATCCTTTTCACCTCCATCCGCACCATGTCCTCCATGAGCCTCCGCATGTGTGCCAGCTCACTGCTGGGATCGCTGGAGCCACTCTGAGCGGACAGGTGTTCTTGTCTCCGAGTCATGACTCCAACGATGTCAGCCAGGGCTTGTTGGAGACCATGGAGCGGGCCGTGGGTGTCTGTTAGGGACTGGAGCTGGTCCCTGATGGGACCTAGACACCCATGGATGGCGTCCAGTTTGGTAGCCATGAGGTCGAACCCCACCCGCACCTGCTCAGCCGTCTCCCTCTGGCCCTCCAGCACACGGCGTTGGAAGGCTATGTGTTGTTCCTGGGGGTCTTGGGGGACTGCCGGGGCTGTGGGTGCCTCCTGCTGGGTGGTTTGGGTAGTGGGTGGGGTCTCCTCGATGCAGCTGGGCTGCCCTGATCCTGGAGGTGAGTTGCGGATGATGTCAATGATGTCTTGGAGGGCTTGGGTGTCGGTGCTGGGGGTGTCCTCCTCGTCATCAGTGAAGAGTGGCTGGGACTGCTCTGCAGGAGGTGTTGACGGTGCCCCTGCAATGTGAAGGGGAGATGGTGTATTACATTGTGTCCGCATGTATGTAGCCGCATGGTACAGGTTCACATTCAGACAGCATGGCATTGTGCATTGTGACAGTCTGTGGATCAGGGCCATGATCCAGAGTCATTGTGGGTGTGCACTGTGCTCTGCTTGATTGTGCATGTGTGCCACTGTGGCCATCTCCACCCGTCCCCCCAGTACCTGGTGGTCACTCACCCTGTTGCGGTTGTGTTGTGTCCTGTCGAGCAGTGTCCGGTCCCCCGACTCCGGCCACAGTCTCCACACTGATGACTGTCGACACCAGCTCCTCCATGTCATCCAGCTCCAGCTGTGGCGCTGGGCTCCCACCTCCAGTCTGCATTGCTGCCTTCTGGTTGCCTGCGAGATTCTTCTTGGTCTTGCGCTTGATGTCAATGCATCGCCTCTTGACCTCGTCCATTGACCTCTTGTGCTCTCCGACGGCATTCACCTTGTCCACGATGTCCCGCCATATTCCATTTTTGGTGCCCAATGACACGTTGGAGGTGACGAACAGTTGTTGATGGTGTTCCATCACCTCCGTGACCAGGATCCTGTTTTCCTGCAGACTGAACTTCGTCTTCCTCTTGTCCTTGCCCTTCCCTGTCCCCGAGGTCCCAGGCTGGTCGTCCGGGGTGCTTGTGAGGTTGCGCTAGTCCTCTGCGCTTGCTCCGGCTGCCTCCATGGTGCTTGGGTGTTGGTCATTTTGTGTTTGTGTGTTTTTTCTACTTTTATAGTGGTTTTTCCCGCCTGCCATGTGTGGACTGGATGAGGAACAGCCGCCTTAAACTGAACTCAGACAAGACGGAAGTCCTCATCCTGGGCTCATCACCCTCCGCCTGGGACGACTCCTGGTGGCCCCCGGCCCTGGGCACCGCACCCAAGCCAACGGACCACGCACGCAACCTGGGCTTTATCCTGGACTCCTCCCTATCGATGACCAGACAAGTCAACGCCGTCTCATCTTCATGCTTCAACACCCTGCGCATGCTCCGCAAGATCTTCAGATGGATCCCCACTGAAACCAGGAAGACCGTCACCCAGGCACTCGTCACCAGCCGACTGGACTATGGGAACACCCTCTACGCCGGAACCACAGCCAAACTTCAAAAGAGACTCCAGCGCATCCAGAACGCCTCCGCACGACTCATCCTGGACATCCCCCGACACAGCCACATCACCGTACACCTGAAAGACCTGCACTGGCTCCCCGTCAGCAAGAGAATCACGTTCAGACTCCTCACCCACGCACACAAGGCCCTCCACGACCTGGGCCCAAAGTACCTCAACGACCGCATGTCCTTCTACACGCCCACACGCCAGCTACGATCAACCAGCCACGCCCTCGCCACCGTACCACGCATCCGCAGAACCACCGCCGGAGGAAGATCCTTCTCCTACCTGGCGGCCAAGACCTGGAACTCCCTCCCCACTCACCTTCGGCGAACCCAGGACCATCTCGCCTTCAGGAAGCAGCTCAAGACCTGGCTGTTCGAGCAGTAACTTACCCCCTCCCCCAGCGCCTTGAGACCCTCCCGGGTGAGTAGCGCGCTCTATAAATGCCGTGATTGATTGATTGATTGATATTGCAGGCCTGGGGCTGCTTATCGCTGATTTCCTCATCCCGCTTTGGCCCATCGCATGTTTTTTCGCGTTGAGGTTTGTGTTTTTATCACGGTCGCGGTTGTTGTATTGCGGATATTGGCCGCGTTTTCGGGGGACTATCGCATGGTACCGCCGTGTTGTGAATTCCAGGTTAACACGGGGTTATTTTCCCGCGATCAGCTGCGATGTGTAAAGTTCCGTTAACATGTTCTTGTGAATATCCCCCAGAGACCCTTGGTTCAAGCCATCTATAAAGCCCTTAAGAGCAGAATTTCCTGTTAAATGAGAGAGATACTGAATTAATTGCTAACTTGACTTTGGGAACCTTTTAAGAATATGTTGATGTCTTATCACTAGTCACTGGACAGTGGACACTATAAGGAAGACTTCCCACCACTAACTCCTTGGAATACAACTGGAATTGGAAACAAACAAAAAAGGAAGAGCCTGCTTGTGTGTCTGCCTGGAATAGGAATGAGGTCTATATCTATTCTCCATACAAAAGGCCATTTTCGACCAGTAGCTGCTGCTACGGGGCAGTAGTGGTGAGGCAGAGGGTTCAAAAAATAAAAGGAAAGAAAGAAAAATCCCTTACCTGCCAGCCGTCGTCTTGTCTCCATCCTTTTTGGTCGACACAGTAAACTGGAAGCACACAGGCTCCCAGACTCCCCTAAGCCAATCATGACACTGCTGTCACCAGCATGACATCGGCATGTCTGGTTCAGCGCTCAGACAGGGAGTGGGAGGCTGTGCATGTTCTCCACTTGGCTGTGCAATATCGTCATGCACACATAGAAAGTGCCCACCACTTCTCCCCCTGCTCTGTGGGCAGCCCAGCCCTGCCCTGCACCTAAACAGAGCCAGTAGTAGAAAATAAAATGATAATAACATGGTGTTAGTATCATTTTATTTTTCCTGTGGGGTGACGCTCCTCCACCTTAGCGGAGGAGCAGCCGTTGTTTTCGACTAGCCTGAACATACAGGGAGTGTGAGAAGACCCCTGAAGGCTGATTACTCAACACAAAGTTCAGGGAAACAGCATTCTGGCAATTTCCTCTGAAGGGAAGGGGGTTTGGAACGAGAGCGAGAGATTCATTGGATTGATTCTGGAGGGCCGAGAGATTTCTAGGTCAGGCTTCTTCTACTCGATCAGGACCCTAAGGATTCTTGCGTGTCATGGGTGTGCAGGACAATCCCTTGAAAGAAAACACATGAGTGGCTATAGTAGATCACACCCTAAGCTGCTTCTACTTTCTTTTCTAATCTAAACTAGGGACCTGGCAGGGGACCCACCTAGCGGAGCCAGGACAGTGCCCATGCCAATTACTAGCGAAACTATTAAACCAGGCCATGAGGGTCCCATATACCTCCACGTTGCAGTCCACGGCACTACAATGCTGGAAAAGATGCATGGCAAGATTGCCGGCTACCCTGAGATATTCCCCGACATTGACAGTGGTGGGCTTGCCTTATGGTGACCCACAGACGATCCTGGGCGCGGAACAGTTTGCACCCTGGAAGGCGGCTGGGATAGAGACAACAGGTGATTGTTACCTAGACAAATGCCTGATTCATTTTTCTGAAATAATGGAGGGCTGCGGACTTTCCCCAGACCAGTTCCTTTTATATGAGGCGCTGGTGAGAGCATTTGAGAGATTATGGGGAACAGGAAGAGATGAACCTGAGACATACTCGGTTCTCGACTCACTAATACCATTGGGCATGGCAGGGCACCAAATAAAATGGTTTTATGCATCCCTCCTTGAGGCATCTCTGTCCCCGATGCAGGAACTGAGGGGCAAGTGGGAAAGATACCTGAACAGGACGATTACTGACTCAGAGTGGCATAGAGGACTGGAGTCCCTCAAAAAGATTTCCCGTAGTGCGTGCCTCAAATATCTTCTATTCAACTATGTACATATGTCATATATGACCGCCCATCGCCTCCAGGCTGCCTTTGGAGGAGAGCCAAGAAGCTGCCCGAGTTGTGGCCAATTAGATGCAGACTTTCTCCATATGACCTGGAGCTGTGTGCTGCTTCAGGGATTCTGGGGGATAGTGTTAGCTAAGATCAACGACACACTAAATCGTGCGCTTGAGCATTCAGTGGAGACATGTCTACTCGGTCTATACCCTAGAACACCCAAGCGTAAAGCGGGGAGTAAATTCATCAACTTGTCACTGGCACTGGCTAGGAGGCGGATAGGGATAACATGGAAGTCAGTCATGGGACCACATAGTAGTACATGGATTCAAGAGGTGTCTAGGTGGGCTGCTGCGGAGGGCAGGGCACTGAGTAGGGAAGAATGAGGAGACTGCACCAGCACCCAATTGCTGAAGCATGGAGGGACAGATTGTTCAACTGGGACCACCCGAGCCGCCCTGATAGTGAAGGTGAGGAGAGTGAGTCCTCGATGGACTAGGTGGGGTGGATGTTGAAATAGATGGGAAGGCGAGGCATGGCAAAAGGCACAACAGGGATGCTCCAGGAGCTGAAACTGGGGCTCCCTACCCCCCTCCCTGGATTCCCCTACTATCCAATAACAACCCTAACAATAGGTGTAGTAGTATATGGATATAGTGGTCCGGCCAATAGGTTCTTAAAGCTTCGAGTACCCTACTGCGAAGGAGTGGGCCAGGATATATCCCCCTCTGCTGACAACCCTGCTAGATTTATGAGCACTTGCATGCAATGTTTGAGGATGTTTCTGTTGTTTTTTCATCTCTTTTTATAAACAAAAAGAAAAAAGAATAATAATTGTGTTAATTAGCGGTATATTTGGCATAAATGCTGCAGGGAGATGATGGGGACAACATAGTACCATCTGCCAACAGTAGGCCCCAGGGAACAACAGGAGAAAATGACATGTGCAGTTACATTTTTGGCGCCAGAAAATAGGTGAGTTATAACGGAGCAGAATTTTCAGGTGATTGCCAAAGGTGTACAATTGATTATTAGAGAATGTCGGATCTGCACATGTAACAAGCCGTTTGTTTAGGAAATAAGATGCAATAACAATTTGTAATATATAGCAAATGACCGAATGCGCAATATATGGAAAGTCGCATTTATTTTGTAATAAATGTCATTTAATATTTACTGTACGATGTTATACATGATGATAAAATGCCAATAAAAATATTTTCAACAAAAAAAAACTAAGGACCTGGCTATTATCTTGGCTAACTTGGGATGTGTACTCCGTATTTCTGCTTCTCAAGAGAGGCAATTCATGAAGGAAACTCTGTTTACCTAGGTTGGTTTACCCTAAGGAATACAAAACATATTAGACAGGCTCACATTGCAATGTGAGTTAGTGGCTATACCTCTCCTTTCCAGACACCGGCTTTACCTTTGTACATATGCAGTGTAGACTGACAGAAGTCCTCGAGGACGCCTTAGGATGCATAGTTGTTGGGGTCTCATTTATTAACCCCTTCGATGCGCGTGACGAGCTCAGCACACAAGCGGAATTCCGATCGCAGTCAAGGGGTTAAACACCATGATTACAGTTTTTTGTTGCCGAGTGCCTCATCTAATAAAACTTTACTTAACAAATGACTTTCATCAAATTGTTTTTTTATTAGAACATGTCTTTTATGAAAATCATTCTTTGATTTGCAAATGTCTTTCATTGACTAGCTCTTTTGGTTAGCAAATGTCTTTAATGAAATCATTCTTTGATTTGTTCACTAACCTTGCTTTTTTCCATTTTAGGAGTCTCTTGTTGCATGTGCTGTGCACGCGTTTATATGTCTTACAGTACTAGTTTATTTTGTGTTGTTTTTCCCTATTTCAGGGTATCAAGGTGAAGTGAAGCAGGATGGAAACCAAAGAGGACGGATTCGCTGGAAATCTGTAGAGAGCCACCCAGGCTCTCCACTACAATGTATCGCACAACACGCATCCATACACCCCTCGGGGCGGGCTCGACCCGAGGGGATAAATAAAGTGAGGCCCTCACTCCACGTGGCCCCGCCGCGCTACATTGGTGACGAGGACGGTCGCATTTCACGCGTGCACCGCCTCCAGATCATCGATCAGCAGGGAGCTTGCGGAGCCCACCCGCGACGCTCCGCTCCTGCTCGCAGAGGGAACCCTGCCCTGCACCTCCGTGTGTCGCTATCGGCGGCCTGGGCTCGCCTCTCCCGCCGCTGCTGCCACTGAAGCACACGTGGACCGGCACCACGATCTCCGTCGCTGCGCCTGCACCCACCTACACGTCTCCCCAGAGCAGCAGGAGCGTGTTCAGCCTGGCAGTTCGCACCGCAGCCGAAGACATCCGCGGTGAGTGTCTGGCCCGGAAGGGTCTTCCCCGCTGTGGCGCATCGCGGTACTGCAGGCCCCTGCACGAAGCATCGGAAGCGTCTGCATAGGGCGTCTCCCTCGGGGCCTCTGCCCCCATCTCTGCCTTCCAGTGCTCAGGCCAGCCGGAGCCCGAGGCCACTGCACAGGCCCTGGAACACGTCTGGGCCTCAGGCCCCCAACACCCACAGCTGCCCTGCGTGCTGCCTGCACCCAAAGAAATAAAAAAAAAAAAAAGGAAACCAGCTGGGCCCGCCAGCAATCACAGGGGTCTCTCATCACCTGGGTTCTTCCACCAGTGAACCAGGAGGGTGCCATCTGCCATAGCCTACGCAGGGAGGCAAAGCCACCTCTCGCCCGCGCCAACAGGGCCTACAGACCATTCAGCCGCACGTGGCCACGTGCCGGCGCGCAAGCTCACCCACGGGTTCCTAGCTCCAGGACTGCACCACCGCACCTGCGCACAGGCGCACGGATGCCATGAGTAACCCGGCTCCAGATGGCGCTGCTGGCCAGCAGGCCGGGGGAAACAATCCAGACGGGGTGCCAACGCACCACCCCCAGGGCACAGTCACACGGCTGTTGCCCCGCTGCCACCCTTCAGCAAAACTGCAGATCCCGTCACAGTGGCCCCACGATGGAAAGCGTGGGTCGGACGGCTTAATCATTATTTCAAGGGCACCAGAGAGACCGATGGCACCGTGAAAAGGTCGCTACTCATCTACTACGGAGGCTCAGAGATCTATGACCTCTTCGAGACGCTCCCCAACACGGGCAATGATGACGACTACGAGGCGGCGGTAGCCGCGCTCAACAGGCATTTTGACCCTCAACTTAACCCCGACTTCGAGAGGTTCAAGTTCAGACAGGCGTCGCAGTCAGACACGGAGTCCGTAGATATGTTCTACGTGCGTCTGCGCAAGCTGGCCGGCACGTGCCAGTTCGCTGATCAGAGAGAGGAAATACGTGGTCAGGTCATCCAAGGGTGCTGCTCTAAACTACTGCGGAAGCTGATCCTTCGGCAGCCAAGGATCTTGCTGGACGAGATTCTCATTTTGGCCCGGTCCCACGAACTGTCGGACGTCCGGGCTGGCGAAATGGAAGCTGCTCTGCACAAGCCGGTCGCGGCGCCAAATGCATCTAGATATGTGGCCGTCAAAGAGGAAAGGGTGGAGGCAATCCAACGGCGCCCCAACACGGCTCGCCAGGCACCAAGGACGACAACCGGAGGACCATGTGGCTACTGTGGTGAGGACCACTCGGCGACGGCGGTGTGCGGAGCAAGAGGGAAGACGTGCTCACGCTGCGGGAAATTAAACCAATTCGCCAAGGTGTGTCGCAGCGGCCAGTCCCGGCAGGCTCCTCCAAGGTCGCGGGGCATGTCACATCGTCTGCGCCAAATCTCACTCGACGACCCACCGTCGCCAAGGGATGACCCGCCACTAGAACGCTGCCTCGCCCTCGAAGAGGATGACGATGAGGTGTTCGTTGTGTCTTTTGTCAGAAGGTCCGACAACCGCCGGAGGCCGCCACCCATGTGCTCTGTCCAGGTAGTAGGAACGGCCGTCCGGGCGCTCATTGACACAGGCGCATCTGTCAACGTGATGGACTCGGAACAGTATGACCGTCTGTCGCCACGGCCCCCGCTTGCACCCACAAAAGCCCGAATATACACCTACGGAGGGACAGATCCACTCCCTCAGAGGAGTCATCCAGGCCAAAGTCGCCAGCGGGAAGCATGTCACGGTGGCTCGATTCCATATCACGGAAGGAAAAAGGGCACATTACTCAGCTGCCACACGGCAGAAGACCTAGGCCTGGTCTTCTTCGCCCACCAGATCCATGACTCCCACGCCGAAACCATTCTGAGGGAGTTCCCAGCGCTGTTCTGGACTGGGCGAGCTAAAAGGAAAACAGTTCGGACTCCACATCGACACCACTGTGAGGCCTGTCGCGCTGAGGCACCGGAGAGTGCCGTTCAATCTCTGCCCGCAAGTGGAAGAAGAGCTGAAGAAGCTAGAGGACCTCGATGTGATCGAGAAAGTATCCGGCCCAACTCCGTGGGTGTCACTGCTGATCGTAGCTCCCAAACCAAAGCAGCCTGGAGCCATCCGGCTCTGCGTGGACATGAGGCTACCGAACATGGCGGTCAGGAGGGAACGCCACATCACGCCCACCATGGACGACATAGTGGGCGATCTGAACGGAGCCAAGTGGTTCTCGAAACTGGACTTAAACGCGGGGTACCACCAGCTGGAGCTCGAGCCTGAGAGCAGGTACATCACCACGTTCTCAACGCACGTTGGCCTTCGGAGGTACAAGATACTGAGTTTCGGGGTGTCGTCGGCGGCCGAAGTCTTCCAAAACGCCATCAGGGAAGCACTGTCGGGGCTGCAGGGTGTGATCAACCTGAGCGATGACATCCTGGTGGTCTCGAACACCCTAGAAAAACCCCACACTCACCTCCCAGCGACCCTTCAGAGACTCGAAGACTGTGGCCTGACGCTCCACAAAGCAAAGTGCTCCTTTTATCAGGAATCTATTGATTTCTTCGGGTACACCTTCACCAGGGAAGGACTACAAGTGGACCCCAAGAAGGCCGTGCCTTTCCGAGCAGCCAGCACCCCAAAGTCTCCCACGGAGGTACGCAGTTTTCTTGGCATGGCCACGTACTGTGGCAGATTCATTCGGAATCTGGCCGCCCTGTCCAAACCACTCCGCGCTCTCACACACAATGACAACAAGTGGGAATGGAGGGTGGCTGCCAACACAGCATTCAACAGCATCAAGGCAGCGCTCCTGGACAAGATGGTAATGGCCTACTTCCACCCGGGGCGGCATACCGAACTGATCGTAGACGCCAGCCCAGTGGGCCTTGGAGCGGTTCTCCTTCAGGAACATGGTCAAGAAACCTGGAGACCCGTGACGTACGCCAGCAGGGCACTCACAGACACTGAAACGAGATACGCCCAAATCGAGAGGGAGGCCCTGGTGATAAAATGGGCGTGCCAGCACTTTCATCTATACCTCTATGGCCAAGAATTCCAGGTGGTCACTGACCATAAGCCGCTACTCCCGCTCTTCGCTGGGTCGTATAGACTAGCGCCCCCGAGAATAGAGAGATGGGCCGTACAGCTGCAGGCTTACAACTTCAAGGTCACCTTCCGCCCTGGTGCACACAACCCGGCCGACTACCTCTCACGGCACCCCGAGGCCATGCCATCTCAAAGTTCACCGGTGGATGTGGCATACTCCGAAGCGTTCGTGAAAATGGTCTCGCAGGAAGCATGTCCCGCAGCCATGACGCTCGAGGAACTTGGACAAGCGACGGATGAAGACGAGACGCTGTCAAGGGTAAAGGCCACCCTGCTGAGCAATGGGTGGGCATACTTCCTAGACGGAACACAGGCTCTCAGAGCAGAAGATAGCCACGCCCGACAACAGATCTGGCAAGTACGTCATGAACAAAGCGTGGGGGAGCACGGAGTCGTTCTGAGAGGACACGTAATCATAATCCCGAAGAGGCTACAACGGCGGATCCTTCAGTTGGTCCACGTGGGACACCAAGGGGTGGCCAAAACAAAAGCCAGGCTAAGGAACAAGGTCTGGTTCCCAGCGATGGATTCCATGGTGGAAGAAATGGTGAGGCAATGTCATGCCTGCACCATCACTGGAGGAGACCCGGCGCCGGTGATCACCGAAGAGCCCAGCGAAACTCCATGGGCCAAGGTCAGCCTCGACTTCGGAAGTTTCCTGGATGGGCGCACCATGTTGGTGATGGTTGACTCCTTCTCAAAGTTTCCCATCATAGAAGTAGTGGCGTCAACGGCGTTCGCACATGTCCAAAGAGTCCTAAATAAGACATTTGCACTCATGGGTCTGCCAGAGGAAATTCAGACAGACAATGGGCCACCATTCCAAGGCGGGGAATTCCAAGAGTACCTGGAACGAAAAGCAATCCATCACCGGAAGATCACCCCGTTGTGGCCCCAAGCCAATGGGGAGGTGGAACGTCTCATGCGAACGCTCAATCGAGCCCTGCGCATCGCCGTAGACCAAGGTGTAGATACAGAAGCAGCACTGGACGAATTCCTTGATGCTTACCGTCAGACGCCACACAGCATGACCAAGTGTGCTCCTTCACACTTACTCTTCAGGAGGCCACCGCGCGACAGCATCCCGACGGATCCCTCGTGGGTGCCCCCTGAGCAGGATAATGACGCTGTCCAAGCGAGAAGGGCCATAACCAACCAAAAGGCGAGCGAAGCCCGTCGGGCCCGAGAGCCACAGCTGAAAGTGGGGGACCACGTAGTGGTCAAGGATAGACACCCTGGCTGAAAGTTCAGGACACCCTATGAGCCAGAAGGGTGGACAGTGGTAGACTTTCAAGGAACCATGGTCACTGCCCAGCGCGGGCAGCAATCTGTCACGAGGAATGTGTCTAGTTTCAAGAAGATTTGCGATCAAAGTTCTGGCCAAGAAGAGTCGGAATGTCCCGAGGATACCCCAAGTCTCTCCCCACCTGGTTCGCCAGGGCTGCTGGGTTCTTCACCGAGGGACTCGCAAGCGGAGAGTGAAAAGGCTGTCCCCGGGCCTGGTCGGCTCCGTCAGGACGCGGTGGCTGGGCCACCCCCGAACACTCCATTGGACGCAGTGGTCAGTTCCAGCTCCCGGAGCCAGAGATATGGTCTCCGGCCGAACTCAGCGCCAAGTCAAAGACTGAGTGACTTTGTATGCACCTCTCCGTGACTCTGAATAACCTGATGGTCGGTCACAAAAAGAAAGGAGGGATGTAGAGAGCCACCCGAGCTCTCCACTACAATGTATCGCACAACACGCATCCATACACCCCTCGGGGTGGGCTCGACCCGAGGGGATAAATAAATGGCAGAAGACCGCTCGGGGTCTTCCAGCCAGCACCATACTAGCAGTGTGACGTACCTGTTATTTAGCGCTGCTGAGGCCCTCACTCCACGTGGCCCCGCCACGCTACAACATCGATTACAGGTAAGGTTCAGGGCATCATGATTGCAGAGTTCCAAAGGCGAGGCTCTTTCCCTGAGAGTCTCAAAGCCAACCAGGTAATAAAAGAAGAGGCGCAATATTTATTTGATTGCAACCAAGATGACCTTCTTTCTCCCAAATCTCGCAAGATTTCGGGAAGGGGCAGGCCTTCCAGGTAAGGCTATTGCCCATAGTGGGATGTACCGGAACAAGAAGGCCATAACGGTATAACATAAAGCTCACATGAGGCCTAGGCTAATGACGCTCGCAACATGGTGCATGCTGGTGAGAGGTGGGAGGGCCAGGGCATCCTGGAACATATGGACTGAGGTCCAGGGGTCATGAAAGGTGATGCAGGCTGAGTGCGGCATGACGCTCCCTTCTCAAGGGTCAAACCAGCTGAGCTTTGTTTCCAGGGACCTAAACTGGACAAGAAGTGTGTCTTCTTTAGTGAATTTCTAACCGACCAGTGGGCACCAGGAACTGTGCTCAAGACTGTTGTGTTCCCCGATTGGGAACACATGTATGTCAGTAGGCCCCACTACTGGTATTATGAATCACGACACGGACTCCTGAGTGTTGGATTCACTGTACTTTATTTTCCTGCCCGCAACGTGCCGAGCCACGCTATATATACCCCTGCGACCCTACGCCACGGTCGTGACTATCGGGACAGGGGTTCAGAGGGGGAGTTACCTAAACACCCCTGTGAGGGGGAACACAGTGGCCAGACCCACGCTGGCCCACGTAACACTCCTCCCAAACCAACAAAAATAAAACCAAAACAAAAATGTAAGTAAAATGGTCATTTGGCAGTAGCAAAACGGAAAACCCCACACCAAGATCAGCACACAGTTTGATTAAACAAGAATGAAAAAGTTCAATACGTTACAAAGTCTTTCCAACGAGATGATCGGGCTGGACAGGGCTGCAGCAGGTACCTCCCTGCCCCACCTCATCGGGCGCCTTCCTCTGGCCCCTGGGACTCATCAGGGCCAGACGACTGGGATCTCTCCGCCACTTCACGTTGCGACCCTTCCTGCCAACCGGTACCTCCACTCACAGATGGCAGCCGCCTCTGTCTCAGACACTCGAGACCTTCAGGCTGATTATTCCCCTCAAGTTCGTCGCTGGGTACCAGCTCTGGACTATTCTGGATCCCCACACCTCCTTCTTGACTGTCTCCCAGACTCTGGTAAGCTTGAAAAAAGATACATTCCGGGTGAGTGTCGCCTCACCCCTCACCACAGTGATCCTGGTTCCCTATACCTTCTTTACTGTCCAGGGCTCAAGTTCAAAAGGCAGACTGAACTTTCCGCGCGGGTATCGGGTTCGCACCATCACTGCATCTCCGACTTTCAAATGGCTCTGTCTCGCTCCACGCCTCCTGGACACTTGTTCATTCCGCCTGTGGCGCTGCTTTAGTTTCTCTGCCACCTGCTTTTGCTTGTCCGACACCACTTCCGGGTGCGGAATCACATCTCCCACGGGCCGGTTCATGCACAACTTCATGGGGCTCACTTGAGTGGTGGAGTGAGGGGTCATCCGATACTCCCGTAGTAAACCATAGATGGCGCAATCCATTTCCTGTCTGTTCGTCACTGCGATCCGGATAGCCTTGTTAAGAGTGCGCATAAAATGCTTGGCCTCTCCATTGGCCTGAGGCCATAGAGGTGTGATTTTCCTGGACTCCCCTGGATTGTAGGTACTCCGCAAATTCTTGGCTTGAGAAAGGGGGGCCATTGTCAGTGCGAAGTTCTTTAAACAACCCATGAGTTGCCATAATCTTTTCAAATCTCAGAATGGTCTGGCTGGCCATGGTGGACTCCAAAATCTGTACTTCCGGATACTTTGAAAAATCGTCAATGACCAGCAGCATATGGCGACCACCCGGGAGGCTCCCAAAGTCAGCAATTGCATGATGCCAGGGAAAAGGTGGAATGGCCTCAGTAACTATGGGCGCAGGAGAGTCAGCAGGCCCAGTAGCTTGACAAAGCGGGCACTGACGCACCGTTTGTTCCACAAGGGCGTCCAGATTGGGAAACCACACCTTGCACCTTAGTCTGGACTTCGTTTTGATGACTCCCTGATGTGCTAGGTGCGCCAGATCCACTACTCTCTGTTGCAGACATCCGGGACATCAACCTCGGTCCTCTCATCAAGCATCCTTCAGGGGATATGACCAACTCACTCCTCACATTGCGTAATGACAACAGCGTCGATCTCGCATTCCCCGTGCGATAACTTGTCTTGTCCAGCAGGGTATTCCATCTTCCTGACTTCACGGCCAAAACACAGAGCTGGAGGCACTCATCTCTTTCTGTGGCTTCCTTGATTTCCTCCAGGGCGATGGGAAGGGGCCTGGACCTTTCGACCACCATGCGGACATACTCTTCCACTTCCTCTGCATCCAGTGCCTCCCCATGGGTGGCGGGACGGGCATGTCTCGACAGATAGTCCGCCGGGTTCTGAGTTCCTGGACGGAAAACAACCGTGAAGTGATAATCCTGTAGCTGCAGGATCCATTTCTCGATCCAAGGTGGTGGCTTAGAGGCCGATCCCATGAAAAAAGGAAGGAGAGGCTTGTGGTCCGTGTGCACGGTGAAAGGGTGACCATACAGGTATAAATGAAAATGCCGCCAACCCCAGTGAATAGCAATGGCCTCCTTCTCGATCTGGGAATATCTCTGTTCCGTGGGCGTCAGTGCTCGGCTGGCATAAGCCACTGGGGCCCATTCCCCATTGCTTTGGCGTTGAGAGAGAACTGCTCCCAGTCCGGTAGCACTGGCATCTATGGACAACTCAGATTCTTTTGCTGGGTCAAAATACACGAGCATCGTGTCGGCTGAAAGGGCTTGCTTCGTGGCCTGAAAGGCAGCCTGCTGTTCAGGTCCCCAGTTCCAGGCAGTGTTGGACTTGATCAACTCCCTCAGAGGCGCCGTTAGATCTGTGAGGTTGCAGATAAACCGACCACAATAATTCACCATTCCCATGAAGCTTCTCACTCTAGTGACGTTGGTGGGGGCAGGAGCTGTTTGTATGTCCTGGACCTTGAGGGGATCAGGTGACACCCCTTCCTGCGAGAAGCGGTAGCCGAAAAATGATATTTCGTTTTTTAGGAATTCGCACTTTTCTTTGTGGAGCATCAGTCCATTGTCCCTCAATCTTTGAAACACAGCTTTCAGGCGGGCAAAATGTTCTTCCAGGGTGGGAGCGTGAACAAGAATGTTGTCACTAACATTAAACACCCCTTCAAGACCGGACAGTACTCCCCTGATGGTGTCCTGGAAGACCTCCGCAGCACTTGAAATCCCAAAACTGAGACGCTTATACCTCCTGAGGCCCACATGAGTAGAAAAAGTGGTGATCACGCGGGATGCTGGGTCCAGCATTAACTGGTGGTACCCGGCACGCAAGTCCATCTTCGAGAACCAACTCGATCCACTGACCTCAGCCACAATATCATCCACTGTTGGGGTAAGGTGTCGTTCCCGCTTTATGGCAAGGTTGGGTAAGCGCATATCAACACAGATCCGAACCTCACCTGGCTGCTTAGGCTTGCGGGCCACCACTATGGGAGACACCCAGGGGGTCGGACCCTCCACCTTCTCGATGATACCAGCCTGTTCCAGTTTGACCAGTTCCTCCTCCACTTTTGGCCGAAGGTGAACCGCCACCCTTCTGTGTCGTAACGCCACTGGCTGGATTGACTCGTCGATATGGAGCTTGATCATCTGGTCCTACAAACAACCTATGCCCTCGAAGAGTGGTGCAAACTGGGCCATCAAATCCTCCACACTTTCTTGGTGCACGCTGAGTGCAAAAGCGACTAACTGAAGACGTTCGGCATGCCCTGGCCTCCTTCCGTGACGTAGACTTTGGCCCGTGTTGACCTGGACCCATGAGCAATTTCGGCAGTGAACACGCCTGCCAACGGGAGGGGATCGGTAGACCCATAGGCATAGACTCTTGTGGTAGTGTGGCTTAGGACCGGTTGGACGGGTAACGTGAGCATCATAGACCAGGCCATTATATTGATAGATGCCCCCGTGTCAATCAGGGCTTGCATCTGGTGGCCATCCACCAGCACGCCACACTTGGGAATGTGTTTACGCACCCCCGGCTGCAGGGCATAGATGACGTGAACCGCTCCTTTCACCTCGTCATCGTCCATGTCTCCTTCCTCTGCTGGACTATCACCAGTGTATACCTGGCGGATGGGCTTCTGTCGAGTGTTCTTCTGTGTCGTGGAAGAGCGACAGAATTTTGCGAAATGATTCATCCTGTGACAATTCGAACACCTCTTCCCCTGTGCCGGACACGGACACATGTGAGGATAAAGACCACCACAGTTATAGTTGGTTTTTGCGTCAGATGGTGTTTTGTTCCTCGGTTTTCTTCTGTCGGGGGCTGTCGCAGTGACCGTGTGTACTGGTTCTACCTTTACCGTCTGTTGAAGCACCGCCTCCATATGAGCGGCCCGGACCTTAGATAGTTCTTTTGATCTGCCCATGGTGAGCATGTCTGCCATAGGCATGCCCGGGACTTGCAGAATGCTCTCACGTAGCTTCGTAGACGAGCAGCCTTGAATAAATTGAGCTCTGATCTCATCCGCTGCATCGGGCAATGTGCAAGTGCTCCCCAGGTCTCTTAGTCACGCATAAAACGTGTCAACTGACTCCTCTGGTAGGTGCCGGGCTTGACGCAGCAGGAAACGTTCATAGTCGGGGTTCGCTAGAGGTTCAAAATGAGCTGTAAGCGCAGCTTTCAGCGTGGCATAGGTGTGCGGAGGCCCCGCCTCGACCACTGACTTCCCCAACTTGTGAATCGCCAGCCCCCTAAGTGTAACAACATAGGATGTCGTCTCTCATCCTCCAGGTCGATGGCGGCGAAGTATGTTTCCAGGCGCTCCACCCAGTCCTTCCATTTGGCTGCCTGGGCTGAAGGAGGACCATCGAGCAGGAAGGGCTCCACCGGGGGAATTGCAGACATGACGCAGGTGTCCGGATGCCACCCTCAACAGGCACGTTCTATTCCACCCCCTGGTGCAAACAGCAGTGTGCAACTGGATATGCCCTCTTCCTCTCTCTCCTTGTGCTACCTCTGCCTCCTTGTACCGCAGTGCCTTCTGTAGGAGCCCAGGACCTGCAACCACAGGACGCCCTCCGGCTGCTGCAGACAGTCTCTCCAGGTCTTCCCCAGTTTTTGGAGCAAATACACAGCAGCCTGGGCGCACACGATGACCAGAGCACCCCAGGCAGCCTCCATGTGCAGAGAGAGCTCCCTTGCTCTTGGCAGGTCACCGCTTCATAGGAGCTGACACATAGGACTCCTCCTCCCCGATTGGGAGACTTAGCCACGCCCCCTTCACACCGGGCCGGGCCCGCGAGCAGGACGATTCAGCCCCGTGGCCGGGCACCACACACCATGCCTCTCCACACGGCTGGAACCTCGGGGATGGAGCACAGGCACGCTCTCATCCCCGCGCCGCACTGCCACACACAGCGCCAGAAGGCTACCTAAAATGCCGGTAGGGCATACCACGCATCAGCAGCTACGGCCTTCCCCACACCAGGCACCGCACCAGGGTAGGACGCGGGGTCCACCCGCTCGTCGCCAGTTTGTTGTGTTCCCCGATTGGGAACACACGTATGTCAGTAGGCCCCACTACTGGTATTATGAATCACGACACGGACTCCTGAGTGTTGGATTCACAGTACTTTATTTTCCTGCCCGCAACGTGCCGAGCCACGCTATATATACCCCAGCGTCCCTACGTCACGGTCGTGACTATCGGGACAGGGGTTCAAGGGGGAGTTACCTAAACACCCCTGTGAGGGGGAACACAGTGGCCAGACCTACGCTGGCCCACGTAACAAAGACCATGGTCAAGAGAGGGGTTGAGCTGTATCCCTCTGCATTCTGTTCCCTTGCACTCTGTAGGATACCCTTTAAGTTTTAGAGTTATGGAGAGACCAGAAAAAGAAAGAAAGCATCCAATAAACGTTGGACTCTGGTAACATTTTGATCTCCGGTGGACTGAGTGTTTCAAAGCATGTTAAGGACAATATGTGCACCTTTTCTGAAGTCGGACACTTTTTCAGCTGTGGTTTTTCATGCTTCCTCCAGCAGACATGGGGGCCTGATGATTTACAAAGCCATTTTCACATGCAATGTCAACTTGCTCATGAAGCAAACATGGATCTCGATGATTTTACACAGCTGTTTTGCATGTGACTTCAAACTGTGCATGCAAGTGGCTTGATTTACAATTGCAAAAATTCACAAAATGTGAATTTATATTCGTATACCAGTTTAACCCTGTGTGACATCAACCCACACTGCTGTAATATTATGCGTGTGTGAATTCTTATCCAGCAGCATGAAGCTGATAGGAGGAAATCCATTTTCAGGGTGGGGGTGGACAGAGAATATTTTGTTTCTAATTGTTGAGAGTGCAGGGAAATGGATTTCTTATTGGAGAAGAGTATTTTTCATGTGAGACGAAAAAAACTAGAACGTGCAGATATGTACTAGGACATTCTGTGCCTAATATATATATAATCAGGACTTCACGAACATTTTCCAAGAGTGTTCATGGAAGCCTGATTTTATGGAGTAATCCTGCAAAGGTTAGTCAGGTACTGAAATTAGTAATTCTGCACCCATAGAAGGTTTAAACATGTTGGCGATGATTTGCGAATTATTTTGTGAATCAGGATCATGGTGCCAGATGAAATAACATGGTAGGTAGTGGAACAGCCTGCATCCTTGGTGGAGTTAGCACCATTTCTTTCTGGACATGATAGCAGAGACCATTGTATCTTCCTCATCCGGTCATCTGTCATGTAAATAACTCCAAATTAGGCACCCATTCAACTGTTGTGTTTTAGTTATATCACCTTCGATGTCCTCCTCTCAGTTCTGTGTACCCCATATACTGAATTCAAAATTATTTCAAAACACTTGTATGTTCTTTGCCCTGCACAATGGGCCACAAGAATTCACATATTCACTTCAATGCAGCCAAAAAATACATGTGTGCAACACATTTATTGATAGTGCTTTATAAATTGGGAACATGACCATCGAGGTACCAGAGCACTGTACAAAGAGAGAGTTGAATGTGGTACAGTAAGGCATCAGTCTCTTATAAAATCCTGTACATAGGAGTCGAAAAGTCGGTTACAAAAATAGTAGGATACAGTATAAAATGGGGTACAAAATAGTAGGATACAATATCACATTATGAAACGCTGTTCATAGAAATCGAAAAGTGGGATGCCAAGTGTTAGAAATGGGGGTCTCTAGTTGGCAGAGGTAGGTACCTTTGTCCAAATAGGGACCCTTGCTTCTAGTCAGGGTAAGGGGGATACACACTTTAGATAACCCCTGTTAAACCCCTGGGTAGCTTGGCACGAGCAGACAGACCTATCCCAAAGGCAATGTGTAAGGTATTTGTACTCAAAACACACAGTAATACAGTGATAACACCACAAATGGATACCACACTAGTTTAGAAAAATAAAGTATCTTTATCTAAACTCAACAAGACCAAAACGACAAAAATCCAACATACATGTAAGAAGAATATGACTTTAGAAAGGTTTCAAACAACTTGGCCCATAGAAAACTATGAATGCGTGATTTCTCTCAAAGTACCTGTAGTTGCGACAAAATTCACAAGGCCAAACAGCCGCAGAGATGGGAAGCGTTGAAAAACAAGAAATGCGTCCGTTCCTGAGACCATGGGGAAGCGATGCAACAGTTCTGCTTCATGCAGGAGAAGTGATGCATCGAATCCGATCTGTAAGGGGAGGCATCGAGCGGCGCTGCGTCGGTTTCTTCAGCCGCAATCCCTCGATGCGTCGGTTCTTGCAGCAGCGACAGGTGCTGCGGCGGTTTCGGCAGCGGCGCAGCAATGCTTGGAGATTCTTCTCACACAGCGGTGCAGCGTCGGAAAAACAGCCACAAGAAGAGCGATGCAGCGATTTTCTTGTAGTTGTGTTGCTTTTCAAGCTCCCAACAGCAGGAACAACCTCCAGAGGCCCAACACAGTCACAGGCACCTCTTGGCAGGTCAGAACTCCCAGCAAGGAAGTTCAGGGGAGCTGGGGTAAAGTCTTTGTGTCCCTAAGACTTCAGAACAGGAAGCAAGCTCTACTCAAGCCCTTGGAGATCTTCCTGAGGCAGGGGGACACAGCACACAGCAAAGTCCTTGTCCAGAAACAGCTACTGCAGGCCAACCCCAGACAGCGCACAGCAAATGAGCAGTACTCCTCCTCCATTTTCTCCAGCTCTTCTCCTTGGCAAAGGTTCCACTTGATTCCAGAACTAGTCTAAAGTTCAGGGGTTTTAGGTCCAATACTTATACCTCAAAATGTCTTTTTTCTCTTTGTGCAAGGGTCTCTGAGCCCAGTACAAACCAGTTCTGTCCTCACTGGTGCAGCCTGACCGCAGGGGGTGGAGACAGCATTGTGTAAGGGAGACTGGCCCTATTCAGGTGCAAGGAAATCTCCCCCCACTACTCTAAATTCAGCCAGGGCCAATTCAGCCCAGCTCTGAGTCATCCAGGAAGGGCCAGGCACACCTCAACCCCCCCCCCAGTGGCTGTCTACAGTGAATGCACATTCCCAGCCCCTGTCACTCCAAAGCCAGACAGTCAATACACAAACAGGCAGAGGCACCCAGAATGGTTAAACAAGAAAATGCCTACTTTCTAAAAGTATATCAAACAACACTTTGCCAGTACTGGAAAAAATTGTACCACCTCAGTTAATTTATTGAGCACCCTATTTAATATCAGTGTTCAGCCATTAATCATTTTAGTCTTTTTTTTATTTCATCAATTTAAAAAAACAGTCAGTCAAAGATACTTTATTCGGCAGCCAAGAGCCATAAAAGTAAACATTTTAAAAAACACGATTCATTGAAAGACATTAATACATAAAAACTTAGGTCACAATAAAAGTTTAAAAAATGCCTGTACAAAAAAATAAACGAGCATCCGGCTTTACTATTTCATCAATCATGTATAAATCTACAGATAGTGCAACAATATAAAGTGCAAAAACGCTAAATATAAAACAAAAGACTATAAGGACTATCACATAAAGTGCACATTAGATGAGAGAACAGACTGGCTCCAGTGGCTGCAATATTTACCTATGTCTAATAGCCGCTATTAAAAAGCTTGCAACCCCCAGGCAAACCATGGGGGAGGATAACATTTGAAGATAGATCGAAGCCGGCCTCGCTTGGACAAACTGACAGTCTCTAAGCCAGACTTCTTCAATCTGTGGGGCGCGCCCCCCTGGGGGGGCACGCCAACATCTCAGGGGGGGCGCGCACTCCACCTGAAAATCTCTCCTCTGTTTTTCAAATGTCCCACGTCGAAAGTACGTTTACTTCCTGAATTTCGTCCCCATTTCAAATGGGGCTTTTGGATTGGCGAACTCCTGCAGAGCAGCCAATCAGCACTTGCAACGTCATCACTGACGTTGCACCAATGAAGGGAACAGCTTTACAGATGGCAGGAAGAGCTGCGAAATCAGGAGCATAAAGCTACTGAATTCTTCTACTTTTTGGGTAGTGTGGCGTTTATTCACTCCTGCCGTTTGCTGGATTTACTTTATTCTTTGGTTGCTGTCCTGTCGACGTTATCCTGGTGTGAGATCTGCATTTTTCTTCGTCGACGTGAAGAATTCTTCTGCTGATGCACTGGTGTGTTCCTGCTGCTGTCGGAAGATTTAAACCACCAACAGGTAAGTTTCACGTGCCTTTAATTTCTCTCTATTTGCAGCCTTCGTGCAAATATTCTTTCACTGCTGTATAGTTCTCTAAGTCCGGGCAGAGGTGGGCATGGGGGGAGGGGGCTGGAGGGAGGCTGGGTTGGGAGCAGGGGGGAGAGAGGGAAAGCGAAGGGACACAAAGTTAATTTTAACTATCTTGCACTGGGGCACGACGTGCTCATTCTTTTGTTTTAATGTGCCTTTAATTTCTGTTATTTGCAGCCTTCATGCAAATATTCTTTCACTTCCGTGTTGTTGTCCGAGCAGAGGTGGGTGGGTGGGGGGGGGGCGTCGGATGGGGTGAGGGCAGGGGGGGAGAGGGAGAGGGAAATCGAAGGGACACAAAGTTAATTCGAAATATCTTGCACTGGGGCACGACGTGCTCATTCTTTTTTTTTAATGTGCCTTTAATTTCTAATATTTGTAGCCTTCGTGCAAATATTCTTTCACTTCCGTGTAGTTGTCTAAGTCAGGGCAGAGGTGGGCGGGGGGGGAGAGAGGGAAATCGAAGGAACACGAGGCCTGTCAGGAACAGAGGAGTGTTTATTTGGGAGGCTTCCAAATGTCTTCTCTGTACCCCGGTTTTGCAAGGTATATAGAGCAGAAACTGTAATAGGGTTCTGTTTCTGTACAAATGTTGATTTTTTTTTTCTCGATGGAATAGGATGCATCAAGTAAAGTTGATGAGGGGAGGGAAGCTTGGGACGAAAGTCTGCCCACCCTAGTAAAGTTACCAGCAAACTCTAGCGCTCTTGCGTTCAGCAGGTTATTTAAATCAAATCTATTTAGAAAGGGCCTGTGGCTCTCCAGATCTCCGCCCTTCCTCCCTCTCACACACCTGCCTGCCATGGACTTTTCTTTTTACAAATCAGCAACGTGTTGTCTTCACTTGGACCCGGTCTGCACTACAGCTCCCAGAATACATCATGTAGTTAATTAAAGTGAGCTGAGCAGCGCTGGTCACACTGAGTCACCTGGCAGGAAATATTGAAATGTTTCTTTTTAAGGCCTAACTATAGTAATTCGATTTATTCAGCCTCAGTGTATTGTGCGGTGCACTTGCCACCCGAGTGGGTGTGTGTGTGTTAATTAGCAGATTCCTTTTGGCAGTGCGCGATCAGGCAGCTGCCTACAGTCAGTGGGTGCCAGTTGTACAGTGTGTCACATTACAACACATTCAGTTACTCACTGTGCTAAGGTGACACAGGTCAGACCGCCATTGCCCTGGTGCAGGAAGAGAGTGTAAGTCATGATCTACTGTTACACTGACTTGGTATGCTATGAAAATGTGCTTTTGCTGGTGCAGTCACGTTGCTCAATGGGTGCAATTTCAGATATTTATGTTCCCCTCGTCTTCATTGCTTGATTTTGCTTGTGAGAAAGTGTCACTCATAGTCGTTGAAATGTACCTCATAATTACACTGAAATTATGAAAATGTCATACACAGCAATCATAAACCTTGGCACCTATGCAGAGCAAGGTAATTTAAAGAGAATTGCTATGGGCACGACATGCCCATACTTCTGTAGTGTAAAGAAACATCTCTGGGGGTTTCAGCAAGGCCCATAGGAACAGAGCAAGGGAGAAACAAACTCTGTGTGCCCAATGATAGACAACAAAAACCTGGAGCACGGCGCCTTCTGCTGTTCAAAAGGGATTTTCATTTTTACATTATTACAAAAACTCTTCTATCCACTTGGGAATCACCAATTCACTCTTAGGCAGCCACTTGTTAACAGACAACAGAAGAACACAAGAGAGCAAAGACGTTTTATTTTCAGGAAGTAAAACAAGAGTACCTCATCCTCACGGAATCTGTACACACAGCACAGCCAAAAACACACATGCAACCAGAGAGTCACGCACCACAAACACATGAAGGGAGTGATCAGATTAAATATTTTGGGAGAGGCTGATAAGGAAGCTATTGACGAACTTGACTAGTTTTGCAGGTGTTGTGCACGTAAGGCGTTGCTTTCTTCAGCACACTGGTGCCTTCCTGCTTTGATTCTACTTGCACCTGGTTTTTAATGTGTTTTTTCCATTGGTTTCTACAGTTTTCACTTGGGTGTTTAATTTACCCACCCACACCTTTCCACTTTTGATTTGAAGCAGCCGCCACTGGATCCAGGGCAACAAAATGGACTGGCGATCAAGACCTTGCCACCACTGCCAGTTTAGGCACATCTCAAGCTAATAGTGCACTATTTGAGGAGCCCGTCACATTTTGTGTCTTAGCATTGGCATAGAAAAGATTTATGTTTCGAATACAACATTTTTAGAAGCTACAGTGTGGCGGTACAGAGTATCCCAGGAGCCCTCCTTGTCTCTTTACAGATGCCATTGGGCAGCATACGTTACATGGACCATTGTTGATGCTGTATAATTAGTTCTTTTCCCCCAGTGCTTTTTTGCCCTGGCCTTCTGTCTGTAAAATCGCACATGCCTACGAGCAAAGGCCAGGGCCCCATGAAAATTATGTACAACCTCTTGTGTCTGTCACTATGATTAGGACTTCTGGATTTGAGAATCAAAGGCAGTGCAAGTTTCACATAGCGGCTTTCAGTGGGTCATAAAAAAAATTCCAAATACATGCTCATACAATCCTTTGCCTCTCTGCAGAGGAACTGCCCGTATCGAAATATTGGCAAGGTAAAGGAAACTTGTTGCTTTCAGGAGAGTGGATCTGTTGGTTATGGGGAATATTGAAGTGAAGGAGCTACGATGAAGTACATGCAAGATCAATTTAACAAACTTGAAAGAATGGAAAGCTAATGTGGCCTGCCAGAAATCAAATTTTTAACTTGGAGATCCTGGCTATCTTACCATCCATTAGGACTTCAAACTAATAACTTGCAGATCATGCCGTACTTTATTTGCCCTTAAGATAAGGCAGCAGGTAACTTCTAGGCATGTCATTCACTCCCTTGCCCATCACTATGATTCTGATCTCTCGAGCTTTTACAGTGTCTTTTGCAAAACATATTGAGAACATGCAAGTAATATTTCTTAAACATTTTCTCTTCATTGCAAAGGAAAAAGCTACTTGATCGCTAGGCCGAGGACTCCTTTTCAAGCAGCAGGAACATCTAAGGAAGTGAATAAGAAGGTACACCTTTGTTTTTCAGTGATGGGTGAAGGGGCAGTGCTGACGTTTGCCCTCACTAACCATTGAACAAGTAACTTGCAGAGCCTCATTGGTGGTATACAGCATATACATACTGCAGTAATTTTGGGAGCACCTACTTAAAGCCCGGATGAGCTAGACTTACTTTTTATCCACTTACCACAGAATTATTCTTTTATTCAAATTTATTTTATTTTAAACATAAGAAGAATTTTTTTACAGATTTTTTTTGAAACTAGTTAAAAACCTGCTATACCTCCTGCAGCTGTAAAATTGCAGCCATGTACTACTATTCATTAACATGCAGCTTCAAATTTTGTATCTTAGGTTAAGCAAGCATTTGAAATGGATCGTTTTCTGCTCCCTAAAGATGGTAGAGTGCTCAAGCGAAAAGCTGAAACAGAAACAGATGGAGAGAGAAAAGCTGCAAAAACAAGGAAATATGATTCCTCCTATTTGGATATTGGTTTCACCTGCATTGTAGTTAGTGGAGAAAGTAGACCACAGTGTGTGGTTTGTGGTGTGATCTTAGCCAACGACAGCTTGAAGCCAACCAAACTAAGGCGTCACTTTGAAACGAAACATGGGTCTCTAGCAGGAAAAAGCAGAGATTTTTTTGCCAGGAAGTTGCAAGAGATAACTTACCAGAAAGAAGTGGTGAAACATGTGGCAAATACTCCTGCAAATGCATTAAAAGCATCATACCAAGTAGCATACCACATTGCCAAAAACAAAAGGCCCTTTGTAGATGGAGAAAAGGTGATTCTCCCAGCATTGCTCGATGTAGCTAGGACAATGCTTGGTGAAAAAGCAGCAGAGAAGTTCAAAAGTATACCCATCTCAGACACAACAGTTTGCCGCCGCATCTCTGACATGTCAGAAGATATCCAGGGACAGCTCATAGCCCGGTTGAAATCAAGTTTGTTTGCTTTGCAGCTGGATGAAGCAACTGATGTGTCAAAGGATGCCCATTCAATTGCTTATGTTCGTTACTGTTATGAAACGCTAGTATTAGAAGATTTTTTATTTTGCAAGCCAATCAAGGGGCGGGCAACAGGATCCGATTTGTTTGCCATTATCAATGACTTCCTGAATATCCATAGCTTAAAATGGGAAAACTGTGTTGGGATCTGCACAGATGGTGCTCCTTCAATGTGTGGTGCTAGGGCTGGCCTAAAAGCTAACGTATTGAAAGTGGCTCCACATATTCTGTGGACCCACTGTATGATACACCGGGAAGCCCTTGCTGTTCGAAACATGGACAGCGAACTAGAGGATGTGCTGAATTCTGCTATAAAAATAGTAAACTTCATAAAGACCCATCCCACAAGAGCTCGTCTATTTGCAATTTTATGTGCAGAAATGGGAGCTGAGCATGATGGCTTGCTGTTTCATACAGAAGTGCGGTGGTTATCCCGGGGGAAAGTGCTGTCTCGCATCTTTGAATTAAGGAATGAAGTACGGCAGTTTCTCCTGTGTTTGGACCCCTGCAAAGCAGAACAACTGTGCAATCCCCGCTGGCTTGTGCTGCTAGCATACCTTGCTGACATTTTTGAGAAGTTAAATTCCCTGAATCTGTCTCTGCAAGGAGCTGACATGACTTCTTTTACCATGAATAAAAGAATAACTGCATTCAAGAAGAAGCTTGAATTGTGGAGAGGACTAGTTGAAGATGGCCTGTTTGAGCAGTTTCCATGTTTAGTAGATGCTCTTGCGGAGACGGAATATGAACTTCCAAATGTTGCTTTGATAATAAAAAATCACCTGACGTCTCTCAGGGACAGTTTGCAAAAGTATTTTCCTGAGGACAACGATCACTTCAATGACTGGGTCTTTCAACCATTTCTGGCAGGGGTGGCAAGCCATCTCCCGATTCGTATGCAGGAAGAACTAATTGATCTCCAAAGTGACCGCACTCTGCAGATGCATTTCAGCAAAGTCTCACTGGGAGAGTTTTGGCTGAAATTGTCTGCAGAATAATCAGCTTTGAGAGAAACTGCGATCAAAACTCTCTTGCCTTTCAGCTCGTCCTATTTATGTGAGATTGGGTTCTCAGCACTTGCGGTATTAAAGACTAAGTACCGTTCAAGACTGGATGTGGAGCACAACCTGAGGATGGCTGTAGCCAAAATCCATCCACAGATTGACCGTCTCTGTGGCGAAAAACAGGCGCAACCGTCACATTAATGTTGGTGGTGTTATTATCAATCTGTCATGGGTAAAACAAAGCATCCTAGTAAAAACAATTTGCGCACATTTTATCTTGGAGAATTTTGTTTTGAGCTGTGTAATAAGCCTCTGTCATTTAACCACACCCACTCACAAACCTACAGTTAACTAAACTCATATTGCGTTGAACATTATTTGCCGGATATGGCCCGTGATATGCGCGTGGCGGTCAATTATGTAGTGTACCAGATTCCAGAAATTTCTGTCAGGTGGTGGGGGGGCCCGACATTTCAAAAAATTCAACTGGGGGGGCTCAACCTACAAAAGTTTGAAGACCTCTGCTCTAAGCAGTGGTAAAATATGATTTCTGCGCTGGGAATCGTAGTGGGCGCAGAAAAACATAAAATGCAATGTATCCTGATCTGAAAAATTATCACAGGGACAGGGTTTAAGTAAACCAGGTTTGGAATAGCCTTGGGGAAATGCCAGAAGCCAGGGGACCAGATTCAAACAAAATCTGGTCAGAACAAAGCGATGGTGTGCTTTGTTAACATAAGATAAATATGGCTGCATCTGTGGGCCCGAGCTCAATATGGCAAATCTTCTCACAGACGGTTTGGCTAATTCCGCCTCCTCCCTAAACCTCTGCCGCTTGTCCAAAAACTGCTTTTTGAATTCTCTATTGGCAGTCTTGCCCACAGCCCCTTGACTCAGGAACAGGTCAGGACGGCCGAGCCATCTGGTCTGTTCCTTTATGTATTTCAGCCAGAGAATAAGTAACGTCCCCTCCAGTGAGATGCAGTCAGTAATTATAAGTTGATTTAGATTTGGGGTCGAGCTTGCACAAATTCTGGGCCAGCGCAGCAGTGGGGCAACCGCAATCTGGTCTGAAATGTAACCCACTCCCAATTCTTCATGTAGGTTAAACACAGGGGTTGCATTGGGGACCGCAAGGAGTTTTCGCATGAAATTATTCTCGGCCACCTGAATCCCCTTCACATCCTTATAACCCCAAATGTCACTCCCATACGTAGCCATCGGGATACATTTTGCATTGTAGACCTTTAATAGTGCGGGTAGTGGCTTTGACCCCAGTCTTTTAGCAAAATTCAGGGTGGCCCCTGCCGCTCGGTCTAAGATATTCTTTTTAAGTAAAAGTTGTGGGCACCAAGATCCTTGCTCATCAAAAACTACCCCTAGGTAGGGAAACGTTGGCACTTTGGTTAATTCGGCCCCCTTGCAATAAAATTTGGCCTTGGCCGCCTTTCCGGAACCTATAGTCATAGTGTGTGATTTCTTATAATTCGTAGTTAAATCTAGTGACTCCATAAAACGTATAAAATAGTTTAAAAGACGTTGTAGACCCAATGCGGTTCTAGCCAGTAGAACCGCGTCATCGGCGTATAGAAGTGCAGGAATCATTTTGGAACTAGCTCTGGGTATATCTTTGCAACAAGCTGCTAGGGATTCTCCCAATTTGTTAATATATAGTGTGAACAGCAAAGGTGCCAAAATGCACCCCTGCCGGACCCCCCTTTTTACTTCCCAAGAGCTTGTCAAACTGCCATCTGTGTTGTACCTTACCGCTGCAGTGGTGTTTTCATGGGCAGTATGCAAAAAGGAGACCAGCTCTGCATCTATCCCCAGATCACGTAACACCAGCCATAGCTTAGACCTGTTGACATAGTCAAAAGCTGAGGTTAAGTCCATGAAGGCCAAATGTAAGACTCCCCTCTTGGCAATGGTGTACTTCCCGATGACTAAGTGCAGGTTAAGGCACTGGTTCTGGGTCCCTTTCCCCTGCCTGAAGCCATACTGCAGATCGGAGATGATATTGACCTGATCAAGATAGCCTGTTAGGCGATCCAGAATTACTTTCCCCAGTATTTTAGATGCAGAATCTAGGAGGGAGATTGGTCTATAGCAGGCGGGATCATCCCGGGCTCCCTTTTTAAATATGGGGATGATAACCACCTTAGCCCAAGAGGGGGGAAAACCGTTAGTGCAGGCTGCATTAAAAATATGGGTTAAAATCTTGGCCCAGAATTTGGAATCAGCCTTATAAAGGTTTGCTGGTACCCCATCTGGACCAGGCGCCTTTCCTGCCGAGGTTGAGATGATTGCTTTGCAAACCTCATCTATGTTGAAATGGAGAGGGATGCTAGGTAGGCCGGGAACTGAATGTCCCACGGCAGATTCCAAATTTACATCGCTATAGATGTTACCAAAATGCTGGACCCAGAGCTCAGCAGGTATCGTACAATCGCTGCTAGAGTTTGGTGTGTCTGAGAAATAGGGGCTATTGACCACCGACCAAAATCTGGTGCTGTCAGCCAGGACACTAGCTTGGCTGAGCGCTTCACAAGCCTGCTCCCTTATCTGCTTCTTCCTTTCCTGGGCTGCAAGTTTATAGGCCTTCCTGCAGATCCTAATTAATATTACGTCCCTTGGATTTTGCATAAGGGCCTGTTTTAGTTCTTTATGGGCAGCCGAACACGTATTATCAAACCACCTTTTGGCTTTTGGGCATCTGGCTCTAGTTTTGGAGGTTAAATCGGATGCTACCTGCTTAATAATTCTGTCAAAAGCTTCAAGAGTGGCTCTATCGTGTGAGACAGGATCCATGCAGACTTGGAACTCCGGGGCACAGATGGAATACAGATTGTCTAAAAAACTCTCCGGAATGATCCTTTCCCACTTCAATCTCCTTGCTTGATGTTTAGTACTGATGTTTGCATTAGAGATTTGACTCGGAACCCCCCCTTTTATGGTGGCCGACAGGGAGAGGTCCAGTATTAGGGGATTATGATCACTAAGACTGTTCCAAGTGACACTTAAGTTATTGACAGCTGGCACTAATAATGCGGATAACATTATATAATCAATTACACTAGAACTACCACTACCTACATAGGTGGGGACCAGAGCCGAAGCATCTGATTGCTGTAGGCATTACAAATTGTGGACTGAGAGACAACTTTCTAAACAAATGCCCGATGGTGTATGCTCAAAATGATTGGACAAATCAGATCCCTCACCCGCCTCCAATATAGGGGTACAGTTGAGACAACACTGATGGATGTTAAAGTCCCCTAAAATTAGTGTGTCATGATAGACTTGACTTCATTCCCCAAAGCTTTCTAGGAAATCCTCTAAAGCTGATAAATGTTCTGTCTCATGAGATCTGGTGAAGGAGTTATAAAAATGAACTGCTAACAGAGTGGGAAGATTCTTACATGACAGTTCCACTGCTAATACATTGGGTGATCGGCAATCAATCAGTTTGGCTTTGTAGGAGAGCTTAAGTGAGAACATTAAAAGAAGACCCCCCCCTAGCTCTTCCCGTGTTCGAGGGGATGGCATGTTTACAAAAAGTGGTAAAACCATCCAAGTAAAAACAATTGTCGGGCTCCCATATTTCCTGTAAAGCAATAATGTGGTGTATACCAAGAAACTGTTCCCCAAAAATATTACCCCGCTTAGACCTAAGGCCGGCTATGTTCCAGGACAATACTTTCACGATGGGGTCAACAGAGTTGGCCATGGTAGAGATAGAATTGAAGAGATTGTCCAACAATGGTAGAGGTGTAAGCGCGGATACACATAGCTTAGTAGGGGTGTTCAATGACAACATCTTGCCCTGGGTTTTTTCAGCCACAGGCGATAGTCAATCATTTTCGTCAAGGCTCAGGGGACAGGCTAGAGGTAGATAACGGTTAGTCAGAGTTAACCCTGGATTCACATTTCTTTCTTGAGTGGACTTAACCAACTTAAACGGGAACTGCCTTTGGTGATTTGCTAGGGGCCATTTAAAAGGGTAAAAGGACTGTAAGGGGACTATTCTAATTCTGGTCTTGATGCCGACCTTAAATTGGCAGCCTGCCAGTGCTCTAGCCTGCATGGGATTCTTGAAGTTAACAATAATACAATCTCCCTCAACGTTTTTCCTGGTCCCATGGCCTATCCAACCCACTCTTCTGGCCATGAGGATATCGGAGGTAATCTTAGGGCCGTTAATCACATTGTTATTGCACCAATGAGTGGTCTGCAGCACTGATTGTGCCACCCACATGAATAGCTCCGAAAAGGCAACTCAGACCTGCCGCTGCAGTGTCTGTGCCCAGTTGTTAACTGCCATGTCGACTTGGCAAGTGCACCCACTTGCCAGGCCCTAATCTCCCCTTTTCTTACATGTAAGGTACCACGATAGTAGGCCAAGGTACCCCCCCCTGGGCAGGGTGCAGTGTATGTAAAAGGTAGGACATGTACTGGAGTGTGTGACATGTCCTGATAGTGAAATACTGCCAATTTCCTTTTTCACTATTGAAAGGCTATCTTGCCCCATAGGATAGAATGGGAGATGCTTTGTAACATCTTACAAGTATAACTTCCCATTGGGACAAGAGAGAGAAATAAAGTTAAGTTCTCTGAACTCGGAATTTAATAAAACATCTTTTAGTAAAGATGGTTTTTAAATTATGTGTTTGAAAATGCCACTTTTAGAAAGTATATACTACCCAGGGGATGGACCCTAATGACTCCAGTAAGGCTGGGCCACCTAGAAAACTATATCAAACAACACTTTGCCAGTACTAGAAAAAATTGTACCACCTCAGTTAATTTGTTGAGCACCCTATTTAATATCAGTGTACAACCATTAATCATTTTAGTTTTTTCTTAATTTCATCAATTTGAAAAAACAGTCATATGAAACATCAAGAGGACATACAAAATATACAATTCATTTCAACAACCACTGCATCCATCCACTACATCTCAACCACCTCAACAGTTTTGGATTCTCACCCCTCATCTGCATCAACCATCTGAGGGGCCTGTGGTCTGTCTGAACCCAGAAGTGAGTCCCAAACAAGTAGGGTCTTAGCTTCTTTAGCACCCAGACCACAGCAAAAGCTTCTTTTTCAATTGCACTCCACCTCTGTTCCCTGGGAAGGAGCCTCCTACTAATGAAAGCTACGGGTTGGTCCAAGCCCTCATCGTTCAATTGTGAGAGTACTGCTCCCACACCATGCTCTGAAGCATCTGTCTGCAGAACAAATTATTGGGAGAAGTTGGGTGCCTTGAGCACGGGCACCGTGCACATGGCAGATTTCAGGGCATCAAAAACGGTCTGACAGGCATCGGTCCAGATCACTTTTCTTGGCTGCTTCCTTGAAGTCAGATCTGTCAAGGGGGCCACAATGGTGCCATATCCCTTGACAAGCACCTGTAGTACCCGGCGAGTCCTAAAAAGGCTCTGATCTCTGTCTGGGTCTTGGGGGGGCTCCCAAGCCAGAATGGTGTTGATCTTAGGCTGTAGGGGTGCCACTTGGCCGCTTCCTACCTGGTGCCCTAAGTACACCACAGATCCCTGCCCTATCTGGCACTTACTGGCCTTGATAGTGAGGCCTGCCTTCTACAGAGCCTTCAACACTTCACAGAGTTGTTGCAATATTTCCTCACAGCTGAAGTTGAACACAGCAATGTCATCCAGGTAAGCAGCGCTGAATTCCTCCAGCCCGGACAGTACCTGGTTGACCAGTCTCTGGAATGTGGCAGGGGCGTTCTTCAACCCAAAGGGCATGATACAGAACTGGTAGTTCCCCTCTGGCGTTGAAAATGCAGACCTCTCTCTTACCCCATCACTCAAGGCAATCTGCCAGTACCCAGACGTTAGATCAAACGTACTAAGGTACCAGGCAGCTCCCAGATGATCAATGAGCTCATCATGTTATGTTCCATATAGGTACCCTAATATAGGCCAGGTAACATCATACCCCTTCACCTACATTATCTCCCCTACACTACACTGTAACGAGCCTTTTAGGATTGAACCTTTACCTAGTTCTAGTCATGGGTGCAGAAGGAGGGTTTCTCCTAAACAATAGAGTCCTATAACTCCATCAATAGACTCACACAGTATGAATGAATATTCATAAGGGTTCTTAGAAACCAGGATGGGGCTACACCACCTTCCTCCCCATATCTACGTACACGGTTCATCCCATACGTCATCCTCAAATCCAACAATGGCTAATACAAGCAACAAGGGACAAAGGAACCCTAGATACTTTCTGTATAAATACAGCACCTCTTGCTAGTGTTAGTTAGAGGGAACCGAGACTTCCAGGCTGACACACTGACCAGAGACGCTGAGGCTCCTGCATGCAGACGCTCCAGCTGACAGTGGTCTGAACATCCCTCGCGGGGTGTCCAACTCGTGACCAAGAAGGGCTCCTACATTCTCACACTTCCGGTAATGGGGTTCAACTAAATCCTAGAGGGATTCTTGGCTTCACACCTACTCACATGCTAGGTACACTTAGGTACATCTAGATAGAGTACGCTCTTTCTTTTATCATGCATTTTATATCCATGTATGCATTTATGGTTGTTGCAGAATGGTAGAACTGTACTATCCATTTATATTCACGATACTGCTGATTATATATCTCTGCTACTGTCTAACAATTATTGCAGCACATCTATTTTACACTAGAAGAACAACTGTACAATAAATACTTATTGTAACACGCCCGACTGCTTCTTCTGTGTAACTCTCTGAGACCGAATAAGTGAGCACGAGTGACTGAGCGAAAAGTAGTACATTGTTTCCATGATCCTGAGGGATCAGGGTTGTCATGTTCTAAGGTTGTCAGAAACTATTCCCTCCCCGATAAGAGGAGACACTAGTGGCACTGTGAGCTAGCTTATGCAAACAGGATAACATTTCTCGGCGGGGGTGCTCAGAATCAGTCTGCCACCAAACCAACAGTTTATGTTATCCAAACGCGCAGGTCCTGTATAGATAATATAGGAACTACACGACATGGCACCGCCGACGTTGGTTGGGTACTTATTTAACAGTAGAATCTGAGTAGTTCAGTCGTGCTATTTCTCAGAGACCCCTACTCACATACACCAGAGACGTCTGGAGTGGGTGGGCACAAAACTCCGCCACAGCTGAGTAGGCGAAAAAAATCCTATTTATTGGCTGTTGGTTAATCAAGCTTGAAGGACACATTGTTCCTAAAATTGTGCATAACACCTTATCTTAGTTCCCTTGAACAAAACTTCTCCTTTACAAAATGACTGAGAGCGAAGATAACCCGGTGGTGGCTAGACGCCTCTCAACAGGAGACAAGAGGTGGATGGAATTCTCATTGCACCTAAATTCAGACGTACTATCACCCTGAAACTACTAGAATATGGTTTAACACCTAGGGGTGGTATAGTAGCTTTCGTGATTGAGGCACACAAATCAAACAAAACAGAGGTATTCTATTTGTGGGTTACATTCCCAGAAGCAGATGCAAGAACACAGACATTTCACTACTATACAGAAAGAGATGCACCACAGGAATATGGTCCTTGCGAGGACATAGAAGTTCCACTCACGTACCAGGAACACCTATACTGGTTTAAAGGCGCCCTACCCCATATAAGAAACAGAGTAAGATTAGGCCCGCTTGGAGGAGACGGGGCAACATGGCCAATATTAGCGGCTTACACACCACATCCTGACATTGAAACAATGCCAAAGGCAGACTTACTCTTACAACACAAGGATTTAATCAAAATCTACAGAAACTTGACACAATTTGTCATGAGGACTTTCACAGTCCAACCAACAACAGTTTCAACAAATGGAACTCAATATCAGAGTACAGCAACTAAAATCACACCACAAACATTACACGCAGTAATGGGCAAGATGCCCACGAAACGTGAACAAATGCCATTCTGGGTAGCTCAGAAAATAACTCAGCTCGAGGCAGTATTCCCGAATACTACCCCGTTTGAAAAACACAGAATGCTAACAATCTGCTTGCCCATGGGGATAACACCACAAGTAGAGGATTGCACCACTTGGCGTACGGTCTTTGCTGCCATATATACCAGAACACATGGTATTCCTTCATTAGCAGTAGTGCCTGATGTATTGAGACAGATACAAAACGAGTACGGAGCAGAGCCTGCCCTAAACTTAGGGATGAAGTTACTAAATAACTATGACCAGGTATCAGCCATAATACTAGCTAATATTAAAGGGGAAGCAGCTTCAGTGGTAATCCGCCAACGCCTTAGGGAGTACAGTCTGTTAGATCAACAACACGAACTGCCCAAAATAATTGAAACTGCATATGCAGAATTGGGCAGAGACAGTTTGGGTGGGAAGGCTTTAAAACCCCAACTGATGGGCAGTCCTGAAAAGGACATTTCCAAGCAGACACCTGCTTCTTCTAAAAAGAAGTGGGATAATAAAAAACAACAAAACTTTAAAAACAGATCTCAATCTAGAGGTAGATCTCCTCCACAGGAGCCCTCTGAAAAGAGGTATAACCTCAGGAATAGCGATAATATTAGGAAACCTGACAGGTATCATGATACTGATACACGTTTCTCTCGTTCCTTTCAGGGCTAAACGAAAAACTCAGAGAGAGAGGGACGGTCAGAACACAAAGAAGAGCGTACAAAGTCCAGAGACAAGCAGCACGCTCAAGACTATACTTCCAAAAAAGAAGAAAAGCAAAAATCAAAACCTCAGTTTAAAAAGAAGAAAGTTGCAGGCATAAAAATCAGACATGCCCAGAATTCTGAGGACGCAACTTCTGAACGGTGAATGGGCTCAGACGATGCTAGACAATGCGGCAGTAGTAACAATAGCTCACCAGAACCTGAAGGAATTTCTGGTGACAGCGGACTTGAATGATTACATCACGGTGGAAACACCAGATACAAGGGTGAGCGTCCCACATAAGTTACACAAAATAACACTCCAGATGGAGGGGGACAAGCCCAGGAAAGTCAAGGGTCTCTTTTGGACAAACCTATCATCTGGTTATGACATCCTAGTAGCTGAACAATATTGGCCGCCAGCATTTGTTATGGAGTGCCCTAGGGGAGAAACGGAAATTTTTCCAACATTCCCCGACCTCGTTCCCATACACCTTGAACATGCATGTGCACAGGAGTGGGCAGTGGCCCTAGCTCCAGCATTGTACAAAAATCATGCCGGATGGGATGAGGATTCAACCCAACACGTGATTCCGTTAAAAGTTTCACCAAATGCACAGAGGCAATATCCAATAAAGCAAGAAACTAAAAAACAGGTCAGGGAGATCTTAGATCAACTTGAATACCAAGGGGTGATTGAAACATGCACCTCACCAATGAACAATCCTTTGTTTCCCGTATCAAAACCGGACAACTCATATCGTCTAGTTTTAGATTACAGACATTTAAACACATGCACAAAGACATTCGCTGTCCAAAACGCACACAGTGCTGCATTAATGAATAACACTGTGCGGAAAAAGTACAAAACTACACTAGATACCTCCAATGGATTTTTCTGCCAAAATATAGCGCCTGAAAGCAGGTATTTGACCGCATTCTCAGCGTTGGGGTCCAGGCAATTTTGTCACCTCCCCCAGGGGTATAAGAACAGCCCGGGGGTTTTCTCAGCAAGACTAACTGAGTTACTCCAAAATTTTGCTGAAGAAGCGTTGTCCTATGTGGATGATATTTATCTGACGGACGATGACTTAAAAAGGCACTTGACCAGGGTGAGCACCATTATTATGGGATTCGCCTCTGAGGGCTACAAATTTAATTTTAGGAAATCAAAAATAGCCCACCTCAATGTCCTATTTTTAGGATATGAGCTTTCAAGTGAAGGGAAAAGCCTGGCAGCTAACTTTTGAGAAAAGTGTGCGCTGCTTAAACCACCAAAATCATTAAAAAATCTACAATCAATACTGGGATTCCTAAATTTCGGCGGAACATACATTTTAGAATACGCAGAAAGAGTAAAACCTTTCTATGACTTAATCAAACCTGACTTTTCAGTCAGACAATGGACACAGGAACACACAAACATCCTACGTTCACTACAAGAAGACATGATAGGTTCCAAACACTTACAGACACACGTAAACGTACGCAACTTAGTGATCCGAATAAAAGCGGGTCAATGCGGGTACACTTACTTAACCTTCAATGAAGGCGAAACCATACCAATCGCTTACAAATCACACCTGTACACAAGCGCAGAAATGCGTTTCACTTCAACAGAAAAAATCCTGACAGCAGTTCAGACCGCTGTAGCAAGAGAAAGAGCCCTGGCTTAGGGAAAACGCATAATAGTCGTGACCCCAGTACCAGCTTTAGAAGCTGTTACAAAGGCTAGCATTCCAAATGCTAAAGCCTTACATCCGAGATGGATACAATGGGCTAATTCCCTTACTGCAACGGATGTTGAATACAGATTTGATCCAAGTCTAAAAACACAGGCATTCCTGCAATACGAACAAGAATATCCTCTACCAAATGAAATATTGCCTCTCGATCAGTATGAATATATTATTTACACTGACGGATCAGCTCAACCGGCCATATGGAGTAAGCAACAATACAGCGCAGCATGTGCTATCGTTAAAGGTCGCATGCAGGATGGAAAGTTCCATCAAAGTTGCACCAAAACGCAATCTCTAGGAGACTGCACGGCTCAGTTGGCAGAGTTAAAAGCACTGATACTGGCACTTGTAAGTACGGATCACAAATTCCCCACACTAATTGTGTGTGATTCCTTTACTGTGTACAGTCATACAATGAATATTTATATCATTGGGAACAGAGCGGGTTTAAAGACGCAAAAGGTGGCACAATTAAGCATAAAATGCTATGGGAACAGGTAGTTGATTTGAAGAACGAACTACAGAGGGCTCACGTGATCCATACACTGAGTCATCAGCGTGATGGCGTTTACGTTGAAGGGAATTCATTGGCTGATGAAGCCGCAAAGGGGGCTGTACGCAGAGCCTCCGTAGCTACAATCACTCAATCAGAAACGAGGATAGACGGTGAGATTATGGTGGCTGTTAATGCTTCAAGCAAAAACAGCGGTGCAGTACCAAAGAAATTTCCACTCAAGTACTCCTACAAGTTAGATGCAAACAACATTCCATATGCTCAGATTCCTGAAGTGGGGGACAGAGTAATACCACATATGGATCGTAGGCAAGGTTTAATACTAGCAGCACACGAGGGTTTGGGCTCTGCACATACAGGCGTTACAGCGACTATTTCATTGCTGAAACAGCGCTATTGTTGGCCAGGTCTAACAAAACAAACTAAAGACTATGTCTTGAAATGTGACATCTGCCAACAGATGAAAGGCTCCACCAGAACACTCCCGGCGCAGACACCATTACTAATATCTGACAAACCTCTCGCATGTGTGTATCTGGACCACTGCGGCCCCTTACAATCTGATGGGGCTTACAAGTATATCATGGTTGCAGTGAATTCCTGCTCAAGATTCCTATTGGTATGGCCTCAGCACTCGGCTGACGCTCGAACTGTTATTAAAGATTTGCGAGTCTTTATAGGGACATACTCAGTTGGCACGTTACATTCTGACCGTGGCCCAGCATTTAACTCTCGGGCTTACAAAGAGGCCATGGAAAGTATGGGCGTTGCATTGCGGTACTCCTCTCCGTACCATCCTGAGAGAAATTCGGTTGTGGAGAGGAAAAACCGGGACTTAAAGCAATCTTTAACAGCTAGGGTATAAGGCAAGGGCAGTAGTTGGGTCAATCACCTTTATGGGGTACAAAGAGCACTCAATAACCAACCAAGATGTTCTCTAGGGGGTGTCACTCCATATGAGTTCCTATTTGGGACGAGAATGTGGGTACCTGATCTTGAGTGTGAAGGCGCAGTGGCGGATAAGAAACCATTTGATATCCATGATCGTTTGGCTGTTTTACAGGATCTCAATGAATCCAGGACACAACAAAGTAACGTGCTCCAGAAACAGACCGCCACTAGGGAAGTCAAGGCAGTAACGGCAAGACCCGTCTGGATCCCAAAAGTCAGGGATCTGGTCAGAGAAAAAATAGCGGACAAAAAAGAATTTGGATCATCATACAGAAATCCTGTACCTGTCCTAGCAGTTCAAGGAACAAGAACTGTACTTTTGCCGCCTCTTGCCGGAAAAAAGGAGAAAAGATTTGTCTCAATCCACTTAATCAAACCACACTATGCGGCTGATACTGAACAGTAGGCCTCGTGGACTCCACAGTAGCAGACGCCCTCCTCTAGCTACCATCCAAGAAGATCAAACAGAAAGACTCATCACGTTTGAAGAGCCTCCTGTGCAGAATGAATGACTAATCAACAATGCTATGGAACTCGTTCCCCTTGAACCAGAAGTTCAACTTCAAAATTCAATTCAAAACAACACACAAGTTGCTATTAGACCAAATACAGATGTCTACGTCAACATGCCTCGACGAGAGCAAAATGAGATTTCAACAAATCCCGATGCAATTCCTACAATTGATCGAACTGCTTCTGGCTACTTCATGAACTTTGATACGTTTTCTTTGGATCCAATTGAACCGGAAACGACGCCAGCCCAAAATTCACGCAAGCAGCAAGTTAAAAACTTTCTAAACTTTCTCAAAAAGACTTACCTGGTATCGTCTTGGTTAGAACTCTGGGTAATTACTGGGATACTATTTTTTCTTTTCTGGCTAGGCTTAGTTATAACTTTTAGCATGCTTAATAATGGACGATACCTTCAACAAAGCTCCACGGCCCAAAAAGTTAATTTGATTTTAAAACTACATCAATCTTCACATCGGGAACAAAGAGACTTGTCAACAGTGAACATCAGAGCAGTTCCTATACCGGACGGTATAGTCTGGGACAAAGTTGATTTTGATATATTCGGTCCGACTGAACTTTTAAAACTTTCACATATATTTAAAATTTCATTAAGTGATATCATTACCTCCAGTACATTTTCTGATGATTGGGACTCTGAAACTGTTAATAACATGTTGTCTGATTTAGAAAAAACTGCCGCATTTCTGAACACTGAAATTTTAGACGGTAATTCAGACTATGACACTTTGTACTGTTACCAACATTATGGTCATCATTTCCTACACAAATCTATTTCGCCTAGAAATGTTTTTGAGTACCACCAGTGGGAACATTGCCCTACACCACCAAAAAGTAGTTTGCATACATTTGCACAGAAATTTGCATATTTTTCAGGTTTTAACACCACTGACCCAACCTCATATTATTATAAGGTTACATCGGCACTGAAAATTATGTTAACAAACACCAAACAGATATACTCTGCTTCCTTTATTGCCCACTTGTCTGAACAAGGCTTTGACCTATGGAAGGACACAATAGACTTAAAATCTGTCTGGGGTTCTAGGGACTGGCAAGTCCAGGGAACAGAAGCACTATTTAGAGCATGCCTCATTCCACAGCAGATTATATTTCTAAATGACACTGTGCAACAGACGTCCTGTATTGGACTAGCCAAGACCAAGGACCTGAACACACTCCGGTTTCCAACACCATCACATATGGAGGGGTGGCAAAATTCAACTACACAAGATGGGGCAACACTAGATGACATTTTACAGTCCAATAGAACAGACCCTGATTGGAAAAAATGGGTGGTTTGGCCCTTAGACACAAACACATGTCAGAAAAGATTCTGGGGTATGACCGAAGGGTTCAATATCCACAGGCCAGACCCACGTTATGTACAAAGAGAACATCCAGGGGTAGTGACGCCCTACAGTGTTGTGCCTTGATTGGCTAGAGACCTCAACACTCACAGAAGTGAAATAACACTTGACCTTACTCACACAAGACATGGATCTTAGGGATTTTTTACTAGGTCCCAGGAAACCTCATCAGAAACGTTTCATATATGCTGCCATTTATGCTGCCTATAATGAAAACTGGAAAATATCCCAACAAGAGGCCGCAGAGAGAATACGGGAAATAGACCGTATTAACTTGGAGAAATCTCTAGCAGTGGTAGACAACGGGTTAACATCTTTGACCTCCAGGATATATTCCTTAGGCAACATTGTATCTTCTGCGATAGACATACTGGAACAAGATTTAGCCATATTACAACACGGGCAATCTCAGCTACGTTCTGTTATGCTATTGAGCTGGACGCTGCAATCTTTGCGTGCAGGCTATGTGCCTTGGCGTTATATCAACAGTACGTCTCTGTTTTATGAGTATAATCTAACAGATGAACAGATGGAAATGGCACAAAGGGGAGCAAAATATACAATGCTGTGTATTGAAAAACTGGACAGGTTACCATTTACGGTAGCGGATTCTCCGTCTACGGAATGGCTTATCCATGGCCACATCACTCTACCGGTCACTACTTTTCAGTTTCAATATTGCCTTGAGCAAAGGCAGGCGGGCAAATATGAAAAGATGGGTAAGGAATACATTAAGGAATCCTGGGAGTTACCATACATATTTCGGTGCCAGAGTGGGGATCGAGAAGTGCTTCTAAGCGGTACAAACTGCAAGAACGCTCTAAGCGGTTCTCTCATGTGCCAAGACATTTCATTGCACAGGGCTTGTAATGGGTCGGTAGCAAACTTGTCCTGCCACATGAAAGGGACTCCGGCTGCCGTGATTAAACCGGTATTCGAGCTGCTCTCGAATGGGAGTTACTTGATGCTGAACGATCAAGGTTGCTGTGGGATGATTCCGGGCATCGCCTATCTGGTCACTGTGAACTCCAGGGTTACTTGCTGTATGCAAGTATTGTTTCCCCCAACAAGTACAGTCAGGGAGGCGCCGTTATGGCCTTCATTGAATGTTTCCTTTATACAGTTTGATACTTTGAGCAGACTGAAAGCCATGCTTTTGCAGCGAACAGTACCCTTAACCTCCGCTCGAGAGACCTTTGATCTTCAAATCGCAAGGACCTCGACTGAGATACAGGCACTTATACGTACAAACTGCCCCATTCATTTCACAGAAATGGTGGGTCGTATCTTTAATATGTCTGATACGAGTGGTATTGTACACCTATTTAAGACCATAGGGTCAGGATTTCTAAGCACCTTTCAGACAATCCTCGGAGTTATTCCAAATTTTATACACTCCGTATTGGGAAGCGTTTTTGGAGGTCTTCCGCTGATCCTGCTTTCGATCTCAGGGATCCTGATTGTCATTTTCCTGCTCCGCAATGGATGGCCCAATTACCAGCAAGATGGCAAAAGCGCTCCTGGAGCGTAAATACCGTGAGCGCATGGTACAGCATCTGGGCACACCTCGCCTACGGGAACTAAGTGCCTCTTGGTTCCTATCGTTTAGACCAGTCTGGATGGACTGCATCTTACCTGTTCTTCGATGCCTGTTTTGCGGTGAAGAATGCGTGTTGGATCTCTGTCTGACACTCGCAACGGACACGCCTGCGGACTTGAATACCCGGCTGGAACCCCTGAGGGCCCATGCTCGGCAATGTCTTCAGCGTATTCCCATCTTGATGGCTGCATTCCTCGAGAATCCGCAGGTGCCTCTTACAACTGGGTTGAGCATCAGCTCCACCACTAGCACCACTAGCACCAAGGTATCAACTACAGCACCGGCTGCCTCTACAGCAGCTATTGGCAGTACTGAATATCATCTGTGCTCCATTGACGTACTTTGCGAGGTGTTACAAGGACCGTCCCCTGCAGCAGCAAGCAACGACGATGTTGCGTCACCCAGCAAGGACACTTAATCTAAAATTGGCTCATCGTGTGCTGGGAAAGAATTCAGTTTTTTTTTTTTCTCTCTTTACCCGACTAAATTTGGTACCTTTCCTTTATAATTGACCCTTTCACTGAAAAGCATGGCCTCCCGACGCTTATAGGGATTCGACCTATATAAACGAACGTATCTAGGACCTTGGCTTAAATGACATTTCCAAAAAACAACTGACTTTCAGTAGAATATTTTCACCTCTTAGACTATTTTAAATGTTTTTAATATTTAGAAACATGTTTTTACGTGGCTCACTGATATTTTATGCGCTGCTACCTAGTTGAAATAGTAGTTCGCTAGCATTTTTATCATTGTTGACTGTTCGGAAGAGGAGTGAGTGTTATGTTCCATATAGGTACCCTAATATAGGCCCGGGTAACATCATACCCCTTCACCTACATTACCTCCCCTACACTACACTGTAACAAGCCTTTTAGGATTGAACCTTTACCTAGTTCTAGCCCTGGGTGCAGAAGGAGGGTTTCTCCTAAACAATAGAGTCCTATAACTCCATCAATAGACTCACACAGTATGAATGAATATTCATAAGGGTTCTTAGAAACCAGGATGGGGCTACACCACCTTCCTCCCCATACGTCATCCTCAAATCCAACAATGGCTAATACAAGCAACAAGGGACAAAGGAACCTTAGACACTTTCTGTATAAATACAGCACATCTTGCTAGTGTTAGTTAGAGGGAACCGAGACTTCCAGGCCAACACACTGACCAGAGACGCTGAGGCTCCTGCATGCAGACGCTCCAGCTGACAGTGGTCTGAACATCCCTCGCGGGGTGTCCAACTTGTGACCAAGAAGGGCTCCTACATTCTCACACTTCAGGTAATGGGGTTCAACTAAATCCTAGAGGGATTCTTGGCTTCACACCTACTCACATGCTAGGTACACTTAGGTACATCTAGATAGGCATCGTTGGAGTACGCGCTTTCTTTTATCATGCATTTTATATCCATGTATGCATTTATGGTTGTTGCAGAATGGTAGAACTGTACTATCCATTTATATTCACTATACTGCTGATTATATATCTCTGCTACTGTCTAACAATTATTGCAGCACATCTATTTTACACTAGAAGAACAACTGTACAATAAATACTTATTGGAACACGCCCGACTGCTTCTTCTGTGTAACTCTCTGAGACCGAATAAGTGAGCACGAGTGACTGAGCGAAAAGTAGGACATTGTTTCCACGATCCTGAGGGATCAGGGTTGTCATGTTCTAAGGTTGCCAGAAACTATTCTCTCCCCGATAAGAGGAGACACTAGTGGCACTGTGAGCTAGCTTATGCAAACAGGATAACATTTCTCGGTGGGGGTGCTCAGAATCAGTCTGGCACCAAACCCACAGTTTATGTTATCCGAACATGCAGGTCCTGTATGGGTAATAAAGGAACTATACGACAATCAGCTCTGGGGATGGGGTGCGTGTCAGTCCTGGTGACGGCATTGAGCCCACGGTAGTCCACGCAGAACCGGAGTTCATGAGTGGCACCAGGTGCAGCAACTTTCGGAACCAAGACCGCTGGGCTAGCCAGGGGCTGCTGAAGGGCTCTATCACCTGTAACACGAACATTTTGGAAACCTCTTCCTTAAGGCTGGCCATGACTTTATCAGTTACTCTGTAAATTTTATGTTTTACAAGTAAACTGTCCCCAGTGTCCACCTCATGGACACACCAATTGGTGATTCCTGGAGTAAGGGAGAAAAGGGAGGCAAATTGTCCCAGCACCTGGCTACAGTCCCTCTGCTGCTCTGGGGTCAGGGTGGGAGAGAGGTTCACTCAATCCACTGACCCATCATGTTCCTTGGCTGACAGGAGGTCAGGATGAGGCTCACTCTCCTCTTCCATTTCATCATCTGTAGCCAGGAGCATTGTGACTTCAGACCCCTCAAAGTGAGGTTTGAGGCGGTTCATGTGTAAGACCCTCAAAGGGGTCCTGTGAGTCTGCAAGTTGACCAAGTAGGTCACATCAGTCTTGCGCTCAACCATCTCAAATGGACCACTCCACCTGTCTTGGAGCGCACAAGGCTCCACTGGTGCTTTAACCCACACTTTTTGGCCAGGCTGAAACAAAAATGATTGAGAGGAACATTAATGGAAGGCTAATTGATTGGCATGAATCCTGTTTAGTAACAGACCTAGAATATAAATATCTATTAGCCAATGATTCTAGGCATCCTTGCATTTACGTGCTTCCTAAGATTCATAAGGGGGGTTCTTTCCCCCCGGGTAGACCCATAATATCAGGCATTGGTAGTCCGACTGAACATCTGGCTGAATATGTGGACACTTTTCTTCAACCCCTTGTACAGAATCTCCCGTCCTATCTTAAAGACAGCAGGGAACTTCTCTGTAAGCTAGAAGATTTTGGTTGGAAAGAAGACATCTTCACGTTTGTAACAATGGACGTGGAGAGTCTGTATACGTGTATAGGACTAGACAGTGGACTGAGAGCATTGAAATATTTTTTATTCAAGCGTAATGCATGTCATTTAGAACATACTCAGATGCTATTAACAATGTCAGAAATGATTCTTACACAGAATGCATTTATGCATGGGGATGACTGGTTCCTCCAAAAACAAGGAACAGCCATGGGCTCCAGGTTTGCTCCATCTTATGCTAACCTCTTTATGGGGTTGTATGAGATGGTCAACGCAGGTTATCGAACGCACAGCCTCAGTCCTTAAAGAAAGGGTAACTCCATTTTTCTGTAAGTTCATTTCTTTTAATGTCCAATTTATCCATAGCTCAAGACGATTTCAATCCAGTTTTTAACACTCACATGTGTGACAGTAAATGTATTTGAAACACTTCAAATGTTGCAGATTGCCCATCCAGGCCTTTCTACTGCAATACGACGAATACATTTGAAAACATCCTCGATAATATATCCAATGCATTTCGGGCATAATCTTTGCCCTTCATCAGGGATTCACTACAAATTTAAAAAAAACACAACGTTAAATCGAAAACTCAACACCTCGGTTATGACGCTCATTACAATACACATCCAAGTTTTTATACATGCCCTATTTTTTGATCGTTCATATTTAACGTGTTCCCTCTATTTACATGACTCTGCATCAAAGCCTAAAAACACACCGAACTTTTCCCAACCCACAGAACTCTTCCCCATCCGATATCACTGTGAATTTCTACCCATACCCTCCTGAAACTTCCCCCTACAACAAACAACTTTCTCCCTACTTACTTCATACATCTTCCCATCGCACTTCCCGCCTTCATTACCACGATGTGTAAAACCTCCCATACTTTACCTCCCGCTATTTTCACAGTGTCCGCCAACTCTCCACCCCTTTCAACAACCTATCACCTTCCTTCTAATGTTTTTTAAACTACTAATCCCAGAATACCTCCCAACACTTTATTTGATGCATAGATGTTTCAGTCACGTATTTACTTTATCGAAATTGAAATAACTCTAATTCCCCGCCCTCCCTGGAGTGTTACTTGGCACATTAAATATAGCATTCAACATGTAGCATACTGACCGGTACGTCAGCTTTCAAGATTTCAAAATTATGTATTTTCAATTTTCCCGCGGCGCCCATAATCCCAGATGTGAATAATGATCCTCCGTGACTATTTTAAAAAATGCCGATCTTAAAACCAGATGTCTCTGTGTCTCACATATGAAAATCGAAATACTTTCACAATTCCATAGTGGGTGCAACATGTCATGCGGACAAACAAATATAATTATACACATAAATGACGAAATGCACACCATTGTTTATCCAACTAATTATAGTATCTGATATAGTTTAATCCTAAACTGGTGTGCATTTCGTCATTTATGTGTACAGTTGTATGAGATGGAGCATGCCTGGGGACCTGGCGCAAAAAATTGGATGGATAGTATCCTCTTTTATGTACGTTACATAGATGATATCTTTCTGATATGGAAAGATAGCCCTGAAGAACTTAATAGATACTTTCTTTATCTAAACGACAATGAATGTAACATTAAGCTAACTATTAGTAGCTCAAAACACGAGATTACATTTCTGGATCTTAGGCTGTATACAAGGGGTCATGTCATTCATAGTGACATGTATAGGAAACCTACATCTTGTAACAGTGTGTTACATGCAACAAGCTGTCATCCTAAAAGCACTATCTCGGCCATACCATATGGCGAAATGGTTCGAGTCCGTCGAAATTGCAGTGAGGATTGCAATTTTGAGAAAAATATCAGCAAAGTTCAAAGCGATTTTAACCCCTTCGCTGCTAGGCCTTTCCCCCCCTGTGCTAAGCCCTTTTTGGCTATTTGGGGTAGTGCGCGCTTAGGCCCCTGTAACTTTTTGACCACATAAGATATCCACGCCAAATTTGCGTCCTTTTTTTCCAACATCATGGGGATTGTAAAGGTACCCAGGGTTTGTGGATTCCCCTGGAGGGGTCCCAGAAATTAGCCAAAATACAGCTAAATTTTGGGGTTTTGGGAAAATTGCGAAAAAGGGCTGCAAATAAAAGCGTCTGGGTTTTTCCCTGCAAATGGTATCAAAAAAGGGTTTGTGGGGCTGAAATCACCATTTTCCCAGCTTTTAGGGAATGACAGACTTTTGTCAGAAAACCAAAATTTTTCTCACAGTTTTGCCATTTTTCTGGGACATAGCCTATTTTTGCTATTTTTTGTGCTTTCAACCTCCTTCCAGTTAATGGTAGAAATGGGTATGAAAGCAATAATGGATCCTAGACAGCTATACATTTTAGAAAATTAGACAAAATTCTGAATTCAGCAAGGGGTCATTTGTGTAGATCCATCAAGGTTTCTTTATAGAAA